>JACEGR010011319.1:0-15317 GCA_014170235.1 Listronotus bonariensis | reverse complement strand
TGTTTATAATAAGAAAAATAATATTTATATTGTTTGTATATATAGACCTCCTAGAGGTTGCATCAGCGAGTTTTTAGTAAAATTAGAGATTTTGTTATCATTTTTTTCTGTATATTCCAGGGTTGTAGTAGCTGGTGATTTAAATATAAATTTTGAGGACCAGGATTCGGTGAACGTCCAAAACCTATGTAACTTGCTATACTCATTTAATATAAATATGCTGGTTTCTGTACCAACCCGTATAACAAGCACTACTAGTACCATTATACACTATTTCTGTACCAATTTTTGTGATGGTAACCTATGTAACATATCTGTTGTATCCTCTGGCCTATCGGATCACGAAGCAATTTTTGCAAATATTCCTGTAAACTATAGTACAAGAAAAAAATCTTATAAATACGGTAGAATCTACAGTTCTACTAACTTTAATAAATTCAGACTTTCAGCGGCTAAAATTGACTGGCGGGATCTGGATCCTCTTAAAACTTTTAACGAGGTATTAATCTCACTTTTTAATGTAAATTTTCCATTAAGGAGATTAAGAAAAAAACACAAAAACCATGGGTTACAAAGGGAATTAAGTGTTCTTCTAAAAACTTAAGATGTTTACATCAATTAAGAAAATTTTTTCCGACTAGTTTTGTTAATGAACTTTTTATTACATATAAGAAAATGTACAGACAGGTGATAAAGATAGCTAAACAAAAATATTATGAAAATAGAATGAGTGAAGCGCGAAACCGGATGAAGGAAGGTTGGAATATTGTTAATGAGTTGAGGGGAGAGTCTGGTTCATGCCCAGAGCGGACCACTCTGGATGCAGATGTGTTGAATACTTTTTATTGCAATATGGCCCAAAACTTAATGGCTAACTTATCTTCTCAGGTTAGTCCAATGTCTTACCTCCAAAGTGTATCTGTCCTGGAATCCTTTTATATGCATCACACGGATGTTAGGGAAATACGTAATATTTTTAAAGAGATCAAAAATAAATACTCTGCTGGGGTGGATGATATTCCCTTGAAAATACTGGAAAATCTGCCGGATACTGCGCTGACTGTTTTCTGTATGGCCATAAACATATCTTTTGATTCTGGGGTATTTCCGTCTTGCTGGAAGGTTGGATTAGTTCGACCTCTCTATAAAGGCGGTGACTGGGATGACCCGGCAAGTCAACGGCCTATAACACTTCTGCCCACACAGTCTAAGGTCGTAGAGAAACTGGTGAAGGCTAGAATGATGTCCTTTATTGATAAACATAAGTTACTGAGTGTGTCCCAATTTGCATTTCAGGATTTGATGGGTACAGGGGACGCTATATTCAGTTTTCTGGAAAGACTATTCTTGGCTTTGAATAATGGGGATGTTGCTGCTGCAGTGTTTTGCGACTTTTCGAAGGCGTTCGACTGTGTTAATCATGATATACTGCTAGGAAAACTCGAACGCTATGGATTTAGGGGACCTGCTTTAAAATGGATAACATCTTACCTGTCTGATAGAAAGCAGATTGTTAGATGCCAGGAGACTGATTCAGAGGTGCTTATTAACCCTCACGGTGTACCCCAAGGGTCAGTATTGGGACCACTTCTATTTCTTTTGTATGTGAATGATTTAGCCACTATTGATATCAGTGGTCATTTTACTTTATTTGCGGACGACACCACAATTCTGTGGCATGGTCGGAGCGCTAGTGATGTCTCAGCTAGGGTTTCAACTGACTTGGTATTGATAAAGCAGTGGTGTGATGCAAACTGTTTATCGTTCAATATAAGCAAAACAAACATTTTAACATTCAAATGTTGTATAGAAAATTTAAAACTTGATAATTGTATTATGGAAAATAAAGACGTTGTAAGATTTCTGGGTATACACATTGATTCTAAATTAAAATTTTATAATCATATAAAAAACTTAAATAAAAAACTGGCATCAGCTTGTTACGCTGTTAGAGTTGTCAGGAGTAATCTAGGGCATTCTATGGCAAAGTCTGTTTACTTTGCACTAGTAGATTCTAACCTTAGATATGGTATTGCTTTTTGGGGTTTTAGTACTCAACAGCTGATACAGTCTACTTTTGTTCTTCAAAAGCGAGCTCTAAGATATCTCTGCAAATTAAAACCGAGAGATCATTGTAAGCCTTTTTTTATCCGTGAGAAAATATTGACGCTTCCCTGTATTTTTATTTTGGAGACAGTGTCTCTAATCCATAAAAAGTATGGAAATGAAATAATTGAAAGTAGATACCATACTCGGAACAATGAAGAGCTGAGGTTGCCAATACCAAGAAGTGCACTGACTAAAAGCTCGCTGATTTATGAGAGCCTTAAAATTTATAACCACTTGCCCAGAGTGTATAGGAATATTGAAAATAATAAAAGTTTTAAACACTCTGTAAAATTGCTTTTGCAGAGTAAGGCCTATTATAGTTTAGAGGAATTTTATAATGATGAATTTTAGATTATTTTATTTATGATTTTGTTATTGTAGTGTATAATGTTTAAATAACGATTTTTTATTACCTGTATATTTATTTTATGTATTTCATTGTTATATTTTATACATCTTGGGCTGGGTATATTTAATTTTGTAATGTTAGACTGTGATATTTACGGTTGTGCAATTTTATTGTGTTAAATAGTGTTGGTGGTTTATAGAGGTCTTGGTGTTCTATATCTTGTTTACTGGTTTATAGAGGTCTTAGTGTTCTATATCTTGTTTACGTTAACTTGGTTAATTGAATTATTCTCTTAACTTTGTGTTTATTTTATAATATCTCAATTTTATTATCTGTGTATTTATTTATTTTTATATTTTATACATTTATTTATCTTATACGTTAGGCTAGGAAACATATTAATTTTTGCAATGTTGGTCTGTGATACTTATTGGTGTGCAATTTTGTTGTATAAAATAGTTTGGTGGTCTATAATCGTTTAAGTGTTCTATACTTGTATTTTATTTTAGTTTTGTTTTTGTGTATTATTTTCCTTTAATATTGTCTTTATGTATTGCTGCTTTGTAAACAAGAACCTGTTTCTTAAAACAATAAAGCTTATTTTCATTTGATTTGATTTGATTTGTTATTTTTCTTAGCCGATACTCAAAACTGCACGAACTTCGGTTGATACTTTATACTTAGTGTACATTTAAAACCAATTAGTGTATTCCTTTTACCTTGTAGAATCGTTCTGAACCGTTCTCTGAACTGTCAATAATGTCAAGAACGGTTCTATAACATGAAAAAATGTCAAAAAATTGTAAAAGGAACACTCATGGTGTAGTTCCGGGCGGTTCTGGAGCATAAAGAAATACACCAAATTTGAAAAATTCAAATTGACATATAAACAATTGGTTAAACTTTACTTGTCAAATCGAAATTTGATAAGTAAAGTTTAACCAATAATTTTTTAAATGTCAATATGAAATTTCAGAATTGGTTGTAAATGTAGACTTAAAAATCGCACGACTGTGTGAGGTAACTTGACTTAAACGGCACGAACGTTGGATTGAAATTGACTGATTTTAACTAACTGACATGAACCATCTGATGGCACCATGTACCATCGGATGGTGGAAGAACGAAATTTGGAAAAGAACTATCTGACTTAAACCGCGCGAACTTTGGATAAGAACTGACTTTCTTTTGGGAGCAAAATGCTTAAATATACCAGTTCCATTAACCAACTAAGTGATTTTGGCAATTATATGATTAATTGTTATTTAATTCAGGTGTTCGAAATTTGGACTAATCTGTCAAAAATTAATTATTTTGCGAAAAATCCAGAATTATGGATTCCTTAAAAGCTTAACTTTAAAGTCACATTTCCTCTCTTAGCAAAATCTTGAATTCGGTAAGTCTCTTGGTGTTTGATTTGGATCTAACACTTTTAATTTTAATTAAGTTTGCACTCGGTCCGGTCAAATCCTAGTAACTCGCGGGTGTTTGTGTGTAAATACATAGGATTATCTTTTATTTTATGAGGTACTTAGAATAATTATTCTTTTATTTTGGACCGAGTTTCCATTTTTACTAAAAGTTCTTGAAAAAAAAATAAAAAATTTAATAAAAATAAAATGTTTTTTTATAAAAATCAATATATTATTTAATTTTTAATTAAAAATGGCTTAGTTGACTTGCAAGTAATAATAATGAATCCTTTCCTTAATAAATAAAATAAATCTTTATATTATTTCAAAAATAATCAACTCAATAAAACTTTTAAACACTATTTTTTTTAAAATTTTAACTAGTTTAAAAAAAACTAAGTTTAATTCAAATCTGATTTTTAAAAATAACTTAATTTTTAAGCGTTTATTTTTATATAAAATCTTAATCAATCTTGCTGCGCATTACACAAATACCTAATTGTATTGCAGCTAGAGTTTAAAATTAACCGGCAAAATACCTTGGAACAATCATATACGTTGAATAAGATAAACAAACAAAGAAACCGGTTCAGCCATAATTAAAAAGTAAAAGAATAAATTAAAAATAAAATACCAATTTTTAAACAAGCTATTCTTTAAATGCAGTAAAAAAATAAAATAAACATTTTTTTAACTTTTACTTTAAAAATATAACGTTATATTACATAACACAGGCCCACAAAATAAAAAAAAAGTGGTGGATATCGGACAAAGATTTTCTGACTTATTTTTTGCCGCTGAACACGAATCTGAAGTCAAAACTAGAGGTCAAACTGCAAAAAACTAGCACCTCATTTTAAAGGCCCTTTGATACTTTATTTACCGCCACTTTGTTTTTAAAAATCAACCCAGCCGTTTCAGACAACCATTTGAAATTTGGCCCTAATATCAAACAGTGCATTTTTAATGATACTGGCTTGTAGTAAGTAAAGTAGACGCCATTAAAAACTTTACGAGAACAGCATTGATGATGTATGGTCCACCAGAGGGTCTTTCCAGTGACGAAAATTTTTGTGCGTCACGCTCCAGGGCTTGAAGCTCTTGAACTGCTCTAAAAAGTTAGTCACTGGAACGCATCCTTAACAAGGAAAGAGATACTTTAAGAAATTTTAAAATTTCGTTGTTTTTAACCTTTCTTGGCTTTATAATAATAATTTCTTTTAAATATCTAATTCCATTTTAAATAAATAATTTTAAAAATTCCATCCTTAACCATAAAAAACACGTTTGAAGCACAAAAACCAAAAGAGGGGTTGGTGCATGAGGGGCAAGGGGAAACAAAAACGGAGTAGCTCAGGTGCATAACACTTTCCGTCACTGGAACGCCATAAAGTAGAACGAAATGCTCCTGAGCTACTCGGGAGCGCTCTATTTGCGTCACTGGAAAGCCACTCATGTTGCAAGGCTTACGAGGCAACGGTCAAGATCGAGTCAAACGATCTTGGGCAACGGTAACGGTACCTAACCTACAGACCGTGCATTTAACCAACCAAAGTAGAGTACCAAAACGCCGAAATCGCCTATGGAAAGTTGAATGGCAACACTGCAGCACTGATCGCGTTAGTCGGTTAACCGTTAACCGGTTAACCAAAACTTGCCATTTGCTATGTCAAAGTCTGTTTATTTGCTGTTTATGCTTTTTGAGGAGCACTTTTAACCAACTTTTCTATTTTGTGAAATAAACTTGGACTGCAACAGGATCAGATTGTTCTTGTTTGCCTTTTCTTGTATTTTTAAGTGTTAGTTTTTGTGAATATTTTAGTTGGGGTACCCACATAATGGCCACAAATTCCTCTCCCTCAATTGAGCTAAGTTCATATCGAGACCAGCATTTTAAGGTAAAAACTTTTAGTTAAAAATTCTAAAATATAATATTTTAACTCAAAACTTTTTGGATAATTCCTAATTAACCTACACACTATATTGTCATTATTGCAAATTTAAACCATGGTTCCATTCCATCTGAAGAGTACTTAAGTCCGTTTTACAGTCGGCAAGTTCTTTCTGCAATTATGTTGCAGCAACTGTCTTTCAACAATAAACTTGCTGCAATTTAATTGCAGATTCATTTTACAGTCGGCAATTCGCTTTTTAATATTGCAAAAATAGGGCAAGGTACCAACGTGCAAAAATATGAAAATAAAGTTAGAACCCAGCCTAACTATTGACCAGTATTTAGAATAGCTGTTAAAAATTTTAAAAATCGAACGAAAAAGAGCCACCGTGGCTACAATTTGCCTCATTATTGCTGCTGCCTACCCTCCGGGGGATGAAAATTCAAGAAAAATAGCAAGAAGGTGGTGCTCCCTCAACTAGTAACTTTGGGTGGGGTTGGTACCACTAAAATAACCATATTTTTTCCCAGACTTGCAGTTGCAACTGCAAGAAAAATCGGTCCAACCGGTAAAGTCTGCCAAAAATCAGCTGTTTGCGTACTGGGGATGCCTACCACAAGTTTCTTGCAAGTTGCAGAAAGAACTTGCTGACTGTAAAACGGACTTTAGAAATATCTATAAAATAAAAGGTAATTTTCTAGAAACCTGCGGCAATTCAGATTTTGACGAAATTCGGTTCGGGGATTTTTGGGGCGCTGATCACGAATCTGAAAGAATTTTTTGACGAAAACGTTTCGTTCCCGAGATATTCATCATCAAAGTTAAAATTAAAACTTATTCCATTTTCACTATATTCCTCCTTCTTTTTTGCACATAATTCTTGATTTAAAGCTAAAGTGGCATACAATATTTAATTTTTACCTTTTAAAACCCCGTTTAATCTGTCAGAAAAAAATTGTAATGTAATATATTTTACACTTTTAAAATTACAAAATATTTACTCCCTAAACACCGAAACACACACATACACATACTTAAGTGTTTCTTTTATCTGTCACAAGCGACTTAAAAATTAAGCATTTAAATTAATTTAAAAAAGACATAAAATCAACTTAAAAACATGTTTTAAAAGGGTTTTTGTAATTTAATGAAATATTGTGTGCTTAGTTGGTGTTAAATCAAGAATTGTGTGATAGAGAAGGGAAAAACAGTAAAAATAGGAAATAAGGTTAGTTTGATTTTTAACTTAGATGATGGATATCTCGAAAATTACACCTGTCCAAACAAAAAATTTTTTCAGGTTCGTGATTGGCGCCCCAAAAACCTCTGTATATTAAATTTCGATAAAATTGGCAATGTGTCAAGTTTGTAAATATTTATAAAAAATAAAAAAATGTTTTGTTTAGGGCACAAGAGCTGAACAAGATAGGCTTCTTAGAGTTTCATCGACATTTTATGTAGGAAACTTGTCCTTTTACACCACTGAAGAACAAATTTATGAACTTTTTCTAAATGTGGTGATATTCGAAGGATCATCATGGGTCTGGACAAATATAAGAAAACCCCTTGTGGTTTTTGCTTTGTTGAGTATTACACCAGGGCAGATGCTGAGAATTGCTTAAGGTTTGTAATAAATTTTTTTCTTTAGCAAGTAGTGACCAAGTAAGTAATGATTATTAGATAATCTGTAAGCATAACATCTTTTGCACTTTAAAGAGGCCAGCAAGGAATTTAAAAAAATGCGATTTTAGAAAGCTTACACATATTTTATTTACTGGGCGTTAACTAGGGTCACTGAATAACATTAAGACGGATTTGCTTTTAAATGGCTACACCGAGAAATCCATTAATAAAATCATTGAGAAATGTAATGTGGAACCAATAGTGTGACCACCTGAGAAAGATACACTCTTTCTTTTAACGATTCTATATATTATAGGAACATCGAGAAAGATTAGAAAAATAGCTAGACAATTAGGAATCAAAACGGTTTTCAAGTCCGGAGCATCCTGACGAAAACAAAACCAAAATCATCAAAAATTTCAAAATACTTTTATTCATCACTCAAAGGTTACACAATGGGTATAAGCTTATCAGACTAGTCACTTATTAAAAATAAAAAATAAATATCAAATTTAAACAGTAACAAAATAAACTTAATAAATATGGGACTATTCACCAGACAAAAGTAATGTATATCAGTCGCACCTTAATATCTAAAATTCTAAAAATTCTTCGACAGAGTAAAACGCGTGCATTATTAAAAATTTCTTAATTTTATTAATAAAACCTCTCTCATTTAAGGTTATAGCGACTAGCGTACTAATTTTGTTACAACACTTAATACCCATGTATACCGGAGAAGCTTGTGAAACGCTTAATCAAGAAAATGGCTGATCTATCTGTAAAGAACTCCGAGTAACATAACAGTGAATATCACTATTACGGGTAAATTGATTTTTATTCCTTCTAATGTGTGTAATCAGCAAAAAAATATACAAGCATGGAAGTGTTAGAAATTGGTACTTTATAAATAATGGCTTGCACGTTGAGCGTGGATGTGCGTTGTCTATACACCTGATTATGCATTTCTGGGTTCTGAAAACTTTAATCATGTGGGCGGAAGAGCCCCAGAACAATAGGCCGTATTGAAGATGGGATTGCACGCAGCCAAAATACAACAATCTTAGCACGCCAGTCGACACAGTTTTCCTTAAGTTCCTTATAACATAACACACACTACTAATCTTATTACATAAAGAGAGACAATGAGATTCCCATGTTAGCTTTCCATCTACATTCAGGCCCAAAAGCCTAAAAGAGTTTGTGCTCTGTACTGATTTACCATCAACCCTTATGAGTAAATCATATTCCTGAGTAACGTTTTTGGCATGAACTGCATAAAAATGTTTTGTTAGGGTTTAAAATAAGACCATTGTGGATACAATAATTTTTAAACTCGGTAGATGCCAAATTAGGTTTATGAGCAAGTATCTAAACAGAAGAAAGAGTTCATCTACCATGGTACGATGTAAATGCGGGGAGGCGTACATTGGTGAAACAAAACGCCCGCTTAATGTAAGAATTATGGAGCATAAGCATTATAATCAGAAAGTCGAAAAATCTAGGTCCGGAATCGCTCATTGGAAAAAGCGGAAATTTAAAGAAGCTGTCTTTATTGAAAACAACCAAAATATCTTTAGTAAAGCAAGTGTTCAAATACCCACTATTAGGAAACCACTCCTTAAGAGCACCAATGCTGGCGTCAGAGGTGAACAACCCTACGCATTATCGTACCCAACTTGGTCACGGGTTGTTGGTCTACCCATAATGGTTTGACGTGTGTTGACGCCACAGTGACCATTTTTCGGCAATGTTCATCCTGGCCGGAAAAATACAGTTTATAGTATAGCATTAGAAATTAGTATTAGTTTACACTTGAAAACGGACAGAGATAAGACTGCCCGAAACATGTGAATATTTGAAATATAGAGAATGGAAGTCCGAAATTCTTATAGTATCACATATTGTAGATTACATTTAAAAAAATATATTTAAAAAAATGTTGTGTTTTCACATTACCAGCATCTACTTAGTCAAATGTTAAAGCAGTTGTAGGATTTAATTTTTGAAATTGATGTATGTAATTAAATATTATTATATCTATTATAATGTTTACAGATTTATATAAAAATGTATTTATTAACATATTTTTAGATATGTTAATGGAACAAGATTGGACGACAGAATCGTAAGAACCGACTGGGATGCTGGCTTTATTGAAGGTCGTCAGTATGGACGCGGTAAAACCGGTGGACAGGTAAAAAGCAAAACTAGTCCTAACTTTTAAATAATATATAGAAGTTGCTATGACATGTAAACCTGTCTAGCTGCACTAGTTGACATTTTGTTAAGTTAGAGGCATTTTAAAAAATCATACTTTTTGTCATACCCTATATATCTTTAGGGGTATTCCAGTCTAGAGGCCCGAATTTCGAATATGTTTTGCCAATGAATAAAAAAAGCTATGGATATTTTAACTATTCACTTTTTTATCGTTTTTTTATTTATATATTGTATCAGTAATTTTTAAAGGTATATCGGCCAGTAAAGCAACAACAAAGGAAGCACAATTAAGGTACGCGTTCACTAGCGACGGAAGGATTAGGATTAAAATCATTAAAAAGGTAGAGAATAGAATTAAAGGAAAAATAAATTACGAGCGATTTAAGGTCTGGAAGGGGGGTTAGAGTGTAAAATAGGATTTTTCTAGATTTCTGGCCAAACTACATGTCTTATGGGAAAAAGTTAAATGGCAAAGTTGTAGGTAATTTAATGATCGTCAACTTTTGTATTTATGCTTTACAAAACCTTAAAATGTATGTGAAAAATTTAAATAACCAAGTTTTTTGTTTTTTTTTCTTTTATATTTTACAAAACTAATTTGTGCATCAGCGGCACCCCTGCCAGGAATGGCCCTGGGAAGGGGTGAGTTGTTTACACTAAAAACTGTTTCTGTCGATTTCAGGAAAAATTACTTGTCCTATGGAAATTCATTCTAGGATAATTTACCTTGTAATATATTTTTGTACACCATAGGAAAGTAGAAATTTCAACGAACAAAAAGCTTACCGAGTATATAGACAATGCCGATATTTTATCACGTGAATTTTCGATTGAAAATAAGGGTACTTTTTCAATACCAGGTGAAAATAATGTAAAAAAACATTTTAAATTTAAAAACTACAGTATATTTGGAAAAAACAAAGGTACGTTTTTAACAAATTTTGTAACAAATTATTTTTTGTTTTGTAAAAGACAAAAATAAAAACTTAAACTTGGTTATTTGAATATCTCACATAAATTTTGAGGTTATGTAAAGAAAGTGCAAAGACAAAAGGTTTAGATCTTTTTATTACCCATAACTTTACTATTTAACTTTTTTCACAAGACTTGAAGTTTGGCCTTAAATCGAAAAAAAAACTTTTTTACATTTTAATCCTCCCCTCCCCTTTTCCCGTCCTCACATGTACCTTAATTTACTTGTTCTTTAATTTTTGTTATATTTTCTACCTTTTACAATGAATTTTATTATACCATAATTTTTTTGTTTCAAAATTATCTGACTACAAATATTGTAGAGTACTTAAATCTAAACAGATAAAAATGTTCTATCTGCTTATACACAATATTACCAGACACAAATAAGAAAGGGCAGCTGCCCCTCCCCTGCAGTCCATTTTTAGTTAACGTAGATCTCAAAGAAAATAACCCATATATAGAATGGAATCTATGTTAACTAACATTAAAATTCAGGGCAGTATACAGTTTGCTGTTGCCAAATTGGTATTTCTTTTTGCATTGCTGACACATAGAGTCTTTAAACGGTCCGAAAAAAATATTTCCTCAGATTCTTGAGGTCAAAATATGACAATCTAATCCAGCTTACCTTAATCAAAAAATTGATGAATTCGGAGATACAGGGTGTCAAAAGTTTATTTTGGTTTTAGATTTTTATAAATCATTTTGTTATTAATTGGTGTATTGTCACAAAAATTGGCTAGGGAAGAGCGGTTTGTGAGGTAAAAAATTTGACTCTACCACCTGTACTCGACTTTCAGATAAAAATTATTGTCCCTAAACATCTTTTACTCAAAAGGTTATACCCTGTAAAAGTTGATATGAGCACCCGTTTTTAAAATATTCGAGTTTTAAAATGTTTTATTCTGTATGGTCTGGTAGAAATTATACATGGTGTTTTATAATAGGATGATGAGCCCTAAGGATGTAAATTCTGAAGTGATTTAAAAAAAAAAAAGTTTAAATAAATTTATGTCCCAAATGACTTACCTTCTCGCTTGTTTTTTTTTTATTATTTTATCACCCTGCATTTTAAAAATTAAGCCATTTATGACATAGGTTTATTCAAACTTCCTTTTTTATGATACTTAGATATTCATACTTCCAAAATCATCAACTTATTTTAAAACATTTCTTCGCCAGAAGTATACATCTCCATTGAAGAATTTTCTACTACTAAAGTAGTAATGATGCAAAAGATTCAATCACGACCCAATCCGTCTCCGCCTGTCGCTAGTGAACGCGTACCTTTAGTCCTCCAATCTGAAATGTTTACATGCCATCATTCGCGTTAGACCGTCATCTTTCAATACATTGCCTATGAACGACTCTATTAGCTGATTCTGTATAAAGAGTACACAAAATTAATTAAAAAAAAACAATATTCATGAAGTTATGCATCATTAAAATGGAGGCCGAAAAAAAAGAGGCATGTTCTTTGAATGATGAAAACTAAAACATTGCCAGATTCTTGATTAATATGAATGTCATTGTCGCATGAATAGTACATATACCATACGTTCTCTTAATCAGCTATCCCAGCTTATCCATGATGTAGTATACTAAAAGTAATATGGAAAGAAGGAGAAACAGAGTTATTCATACGGGTAGCCCGCCCTCCAATCGTCTATTAAGAGTCGTCCGCTCATACCGCTCTATTTGCACCCCACTAAAACGACTGTAAAAACTTTAAAACTAATTTAAATCCTAAAAATCCTTTTAGGGCCGATATTCTTAAATACCGAAACTATCGAATTATGAAAAAAGCGACTTTTTTAAAATTTCTAGACTAGAATACCCCTTTAAGAGATAATTATTGTCCGATTACTGATTTGGAAACTAGAGAATTACACCAACAAATTGATATTTTTATTTAATTTATATGATGAACAGTAAAAAAGTAAAGGGGATGTAAATTTATAAGGCAAGGCGCGCACTGAAATGGTAAGCAAGTGACGTGGCAGCCAGGTGGTAACTCCGTGTCAGCAGGACGTGCCTATCGGGTCGGTATCCGGGGCACCAGGGGCGCAATGCTGCGGGGGCGGAAAAATGTGAAAAAAGTCGGCGATGTTTGAAAGGAACGGCGGTAATGTTAGAAAAAAAATGTAAAAACAAAGTAATTTAAAGAAGTAGAGACCTTATTCTTTTTTTTTTTTGGTCTTCAAAAATATTTTATACGAAGGAAAGAAGGAACACAGGAATGTAATTCGAATGTGAAGACCTATTTTATTTTTTAATTTTTTTTTGCTCTTCAAAAATTTTATCCCTTTAATTTACCCAAAGACATTGTGTTGTAGGGCGCCCAATAAATTTTTGCATCAGGGCGCCACTCACCCTAGGAACGGCCCCGAGTATCAGATAAAATATTTAAAACCTGCGTAAAAAAATAAAGAAGTGCGCATTAAGGTAGGGTGGTGGTGAAATGGTATTTGGCAAGTGTGTGGCTGCAGTTGGGTACCACTAGTCTACAAAATATTTAATTTTCAATGACTTTATAGATTTCAATGGCCGCTAGCTCACCACCCCGCCTCCACTTCACTTGCTTTTCACTTCAATGCTAACTAGTCACCCAGTACATGATTTACAATCTACTTAGCAGCTATATTTTGTTTGCTAAATTGGATACTGTATGTAATCTAATCTAATATTTCTATTCTCAGGTGAGGGATGAATATAGAACGGATTATGATGCAGGAAGAGGTGGATATGGAAAAATTATTCAACAAAAAATGGGTACAGAAGTTCCAGGATTTTTAAGATAACGGGAATCAAGGCTGAACTAAATATGTTTAAAGTATTATGTGAAACATAATGTGAAATTCCGATTTTAAATAAATTTAAGGGTGTCTATTACAGATGGCTTATGTGATGTTTCTCAAGATTTATTGTTAATATGACAGTTTTTCTCATTTTCTGTTACACTAGAAGTTAATATGCTGTTTTTAAAATTCTATTAAATATATTTTTTGTTACACACATAGGGAAAAATATTCCTTTTTGATATATTAGAGGAAAAAACTGTATCTTTTTTATTTTGAACAGACCCTGGTTCTTTAACAGTTTAATATATTTAAAATATTTATACTTTTTTATGCTATAATGATAATAATGCCTGAATGGGATAGAAAATGATTCAGTAGTGATACTTAAAGAATTTCAGACATCCATTGCCTTTATTTTTAATTATTTACACAACGTTTCGGGCAGCCATATTTCTGTCGGTTTTCCTTCAAGTTTAAACTTGAAAATGTGTGAATAATTAAGAATAAAGACAATGGAAATCAGAAATTCTTTAAGTATTAATGCTAATGATAATGGAATTTAAGCATACTCAGTTAAACTGCAAGTTGAAACTGTTAAATAGGTAGGATACTAAAACTGAGTAAATTTTTCAAAGACATCTTATAGGCCACCTAGATTAGAATCATTTACAAAGCAAATACTGTGTTAAGATTTTTAATAATTATAGAGTTTTAAGAATAAAATGAGAAAATAATTTTTCTTTTTTTTTTCTTCGGTCAGTGGTGATTTTATAAGAATGGTGGTAGATATTAAATATCTACTCATAAACACATTTTGTTATCAGGGTGTTTATTAAATTTATGCATCTTGGATACTCATGGCGCACATGACCACGGTGTTACAAATTCGATGCATTAGCATTGCTACCTCGGTAATTATAAGAGATAGTTGGTTAAATTGGGGTAAAGTTGCGCTTACAATATTCCGTTTTAAAAATTTACAGCCGTTCCGGAATTATCCAGAAAAAAACGGAATTTTGTAAAACAGTTTTTATTTCTTTGGGTTTATTTGAGGGGATATTTTAAAACAAACAACACATTAACATTGCCACTTTTTGTATTCTATAATATGATGACACTAAATTTAAGATCCGACGTTTCGTCTTTAAGCCAGCACCATTAACTTTGTGTTTTTAAATAGCAGGAATATTTGGTTTTGGGCTTAATAAACTTGTATTTTAATTCTAAATCCAACAATATATATCGCTATACATTTATGCGATGTTTCGAACCGAAAAAATCATCATACACTATTTCGCCATTACAAATAACGATTTTCCACCAAACGTTCGGGGAAATTTCCGTTTGCAGGTAAGTAAGCCTTCATTTTTTTTTATGACAGGATATGATAAGGTTGATAGAGGCGTTTGATTAAATTAAATGCTTTATTTCATTACGTCTAAGTAAATGTATGTAAATTATATTAATTCTTGTAGCTTGTTAGTAAAATTATAAATAAATAATTAAATAAAAAGAGTAATATTAAGCAGTTATAAAAAAATATTTATACTTACCTTCAAATGGAAATTTCCAAAATCGTTTGAAATAACGACTTAATTTTTAATGGAAAAATAGTGGATGATGGTTTTTTGGTTTAAAATGTTGCATAAATGTAAAGTGTAATGTATTGTTCCGTAACACCTCGTATAAAAACACATGCCTTTGTTTTTATACCTTTATTAACAATGTAACGTAACTATGGTTACAATAACGGCAAAATCTTAAATTGTCAATGTCTCGAAGTTTACAGCACAAAAGTCGAATCTGTACTAACTGATCCGAGGTTTCTCGTCGCCCTTTTATAGTATGGTGGAAGAATAAAGAATGATCTAGAATATTCGAGAAATATCGTGAAAATTCAATAGTACATGATGGCATAATAGTTATTTAT
>JACEGR010011318.1:0-15318 GCA_014170235.1 Listronotus bonariensis | reverse complement strand
TGTTGATTTTGTTTCTTTACTTTTGGTTTTCTTGACTTCAAGTTTGACATTAACATTTGAGGTAGTCTGGTTTTTAAATATTCCAAAATTGGGTCCTTGCCAGTCTTCATCGCAATTTTTGTTCTTAAAATAATACATTGGGACCTCCAGTATTCATAAGAAGCAGTTTTTAATGTTGATACCCATTTATTTACATCTGACTCACATCGGCAAGAAAATATATGCTTAGCTTCATTGTCTCTAAATTTATCATTTACTTTAAATGTTATTGAAAATGCAAAGGGTATTCCCTTATGGGGACGTTCATAAGCTACTTGAGCATTTTCTAAAACTAATACACCCAAAGGTTCTTGCTCATTTGCCCTGTAATAATACAGCAAATTTGCTACAAGCCTAAAATATCGTTCTTTAAACGAGGGTTGTTGATACCAATCCGACCACTCATTGCCTTGAGGCTTCATATGATTTAAAATTCCCTCCAAGTCTGTTTTGCTTTCACTTAATTTTGCAACTTCTTTATCATTAAACCTCATTTTTCCAACAACTTTTAACTTACAGTACTATCGTCCTTCCTTAATTTATTAATTTTATATTAAATCATCAACTATCTAAACAATAAATGGGGCAATTAGCGTTTATAGCAATTAGGAAGCAATGGCTTTCTATTTTTATTTGACAACTGTCAAAGTACTCTGTCTAAAAGCAGTACTAACGTGAACGAAAACCAAATTTTAAACCTTCGATTATGACAACATCTGCAGAAGGTCACAATGGAATTCAGAAGTGTTGTACACTCGAAGGGTGTACACCAGTGTTGCCAACTCTGAAAAATATTAACCCCCAAACGTAAGGTGATTTCCCCCAAAATTCCCCTAAAGAACAAAATCGTGTTTGTTTTTGTGACAAATAAATTTTAAAGAGCAAAAAAAAGGTCCTCCATTAATAGAAAACCCCTAAAATCACGTTATTACGTTAAAAACCCCTAAAACACAAAATTTACTTTTTCTCCAAACCAAAAAGAAGTAGTCCACAATTCTTTTGTCGATTTTTTTAATACAGAAAAAAACTCCAAAGACATTTTACCCCTAAAAAACCCATTCCACTTATTTGAACCCTAAAAAATTTTTCACCCTAAAAATCCCCTAAAAATTTTTCACCCTAAAAAATCCCCTTTTTCAAATTCTTCCCCTAAATTTAGGGGAAAAACCCCCAAGTTGGCATCACTGGTGTACACTAGTAAAATGCCCATTTCCACCAGTTATTTTAGGGGATCCTTAGCGCTAGGTAAAGAATATTTATATATGCCTAACACAGAGTTATTCTCTACCTAGCACTAAGGATCCCCTAAAACAGTTGGTGGAAATGGGCACAAGTTTTAGCTTTTGTAAGTAAAATGCCCATTTACACCATCTGTTTTAGGGGATCCTTAGCGCTAGGTAGAGAATATTTATACCCAGGGCCGTATTAACTTTTTGGGGCGCCCTAGGCTGGAATTGTTGGGGAGTCTGTTTAAAAAAAAAAGGGGGAAACAAAAATTCTCAACGCAAAAAAGTCCTTCGCATATTTTAAAATTCGAGTTTATAAAATTGAAGAGCAAAAAAAGGGTCCTTCCCTGCGTGACGCCTATTTTATTCCAGAACGCCCTATTCACACAAATCATTTTGAAGACCAAAAAACCCACCCCGCCCTAAACTTTTTTCAAAATCTCCTCCATCTGGGGCGAATTCAGATTCGACAAAATTGGGGTAAACTTTACCCCAACCTTGACCTTGGCAAACGAATTTGTTCATTCTGTTTAGTTTTGATAAAGAACTTGCTTATTGCGCATGTCGGGCATTTACCGGGCGTCGATTCTGAATGCGCCCCTGGCGCCTATTTTTTTACGGAGCTCTAGGCTGTAGCATAGTCAGCCTAGTGCTTAATACGGAACTGTCTTTACCTCTACCGCTAATATGGATTGTGGAGGGGAGGATAACCATCTGAATGTATTAAAAAGTGGTAATCCGAAAGGTGCAAATTGGGATGGCGCCACAGTAGCCAGAGGAGATTTTTTAACCAATGAGCATGAATAATTAGAGTGAGATACAAAATGAAAAAGGACAGATAGATACAAAATAAAAAAGGAAAGAAATACCAAAATCTCTCCACTGGTTACTGTGGCGCCATCCCAACTTGCTACATTCCGATGGCCATTTTTTCAACTTGTCCGCCATAAAAGATGGTTATCCTCCCTCCACCATCCATAACCGCTAGGGATACCCTACATTAAATCAAGTTTAATTATTGCTTTTGGACTCTTTGTTTGACCTCCGAACAGTGCGGACGTGCGTAGAGGACTACAAAGTTCTTCCCGGAGTGGCGGCTGGAGGTGTCGTATAAACGTTTTTTACCTTCGGGGATCAAGGAAAGATTCACGCTAAATTGACGGCATCTTTCTTCTGGATCTAAGCGCTGTGAGCGAAGATTCCTATAAGCTGATGGTATCCTGATTGGTGATGAACACGAGGTATTTCTCAAATGGCGGGAAATGGATGGGCGTGCCATGGGAACTGTCAGAAGTGAAAGTGAAGGTTATACGTAACACCAGTATATGGATTGTGGAGGGGAGGATCAGTATCTTTTATGGCGGATAAGTTGAAAAAGTGGCGATCGGAATGTAGCAAATTGGGATGGCGCCACCGTAGCTAGTGGAGGGATTTAGTCAACGGCGGCCATATTGGTGCCATCCGGCAGTCGCAGTTGAGACCGGATGGCACCAATATGGCCGCCGTTGACTAAATCTCTCCACTAGCGACTGTGGCGCCATCCCAATTTGCACCTTTCGGATTACCACTTTTTAATACATTCAGATGGTGATCCTCCCTCCACAATCCATACACCAGTAGCAGATCTTGGTTTGACAGTCGACAATTTATGCATTGCATCGAAAATTGAATTATTTGTTTTCTTTTTGGAATTTCTGGGAGCTACGAGCTCGATTATCCAGATTTTCCGCCGACGAAGCCCTGGAAAGCATTGACCGGAAGGGGGAGAGTGGTGGATTGGACCTGAGGGGACCAAAACCAAGAAAAAACAATAGAATAGAATAGAATTATTGCTTTATTTAAATCAGGGTGGACCCACATTAAAATTTGCTACTGAAATAGTTTAGGTTTACTGATAAAAACACTATTCTAGTGTACCACTGGCTGCGCCGATTGGGTTCGATCGAATGTTTTTAATTGGCTTTGGACGAGTTTGGCGCATTGATTACAACTAGTGATGGGTTTGCGCCGGCAGAATTCGATTGCTCCTTGAATACTCCCGGAGCAAACTATTGTGCTCTCGGAGCTAACTCAATTTTTCAAAATGCTGCAAAATGATACTATTTGAATACCTACCTACACCTAGGAGTAACCAGATTTCAATACCTAATGACATCAGGACTTATAACAACAATCAGTAACCTTACTTTTTAATTTTTGAACGATATATGGACCATACTGAAAAACTAGCTGTCACATTGCTGACATAAACAATATAATTTTTCCCATCAGCAAATGCTCCGGGAGCAATTTAATATACCTCCAAGGAATGCTCCCAAAAATTAACGCCGGGAATTTTGACGACCCATCTCTAATTACAATTGCGTGCTTACCGCGAATTTATGGAACGGATCGTTTGATGGATGTGACGTACGTCCGTCTCTAGAACCTTGAATGTGCGTGGGTAAAAAGAGTTTACAAATACAAATTAATTTAAGAATTTGAAATATTTGTTTATTAATAAAAGCCTGTACAATAGATTTCGTATCCTTTTCGGCTGTATACAACTTTAAATATTACTTCTAAAATTATTGCTTTTGGTGTACGGCTTTTAAAACAGCATAAAACCGCTGTTTCTATATTTGCCGAATCACCAAATTGTTATTTCAAAATTAACCTGAATATTCTTCCTACAGGTAAGTTTATTCTTACAAACTAAAGTAATAATAATGACATTGAATGTAGCTACATTAGTTTCTTTTGATATAGGATACATAACATATTTTAGTATTTAAGTTCTCTTTAATAAATACTTGAATAATGACCACCCACAAGCAGATCCAATTATATTATATTTCCAAATGTAATTTGCACTGATTTTCCTTACTTAAGAATGATGAATATAATGGTCACAGCTTTTATGTAGTCATTTCTTTCTAATGCCTCCCATTCTTTGTGTGTTATATATTTTTTAAAAACATATAAATCCTGTAAGTAATTTAAATATGGTATTGTAGCTTATTACAGTATGTGTGCCTCACACCACAGACCGCTGGTCTTTTGTGGACCATCAGGATCTGGTAAAAGCACCCTTGTAAACAAGATGATGCAAGAATTCCCAGATAAATTTGGCTTCAGTGTTAGCCATACTACTAGAAATCCTCGTCCTGGTGAAATTGATGGAAAGCATTACCATTTTACCACCAAAGAGAAGATGCAAGCAGCTATTAATGAAGGAAAGTTCATTGAAACAGCTACATTTAGTGGCAATATGTATGGAACCAGTAAGGCTTCAGTTGATGCTGTTACAAATGCAGGAAAGGTAAAAAAAAATTGTGTTATATATTTTTTTAGTATTTGTATTAAAACTGGTATTCAGTTTTGACTTCATTATTTTAGTTTTTTAATCATATTTCTGGTATCTTTTTTAAAGAAATCTAAGCAAATAATCCTTTAAGAATTTTTCATTTAATTTTAAAAAGTGGGTGTCCAAAAGTAAGAAGAGCTCTTTTTGCTTAGATTTTGGCGAAATGGTGAAGGTAAAATTGAACAACTATCTTAACTCAAGAGTTAGAACCCCTAAAATACCAGTTAATTTTTTTTGAAAATTGGCTATTTTGCATGATCTATTTATTTTTTATTTATTTCAAGGTTTGCGTCTTGGACATCGATGTACAGGGTGTTAAGCAAATTATGAAGACCACATTTAAACCATGGTTTATTTTTGTGGAGCCCCTTCTATAGAGGAGTTAGAAGCTCGATTGAGAGCTAGAAATACTGAAACTGAAGAGAGTCTTGCACAGAGACTTAAAGTTGCTGAAGAAGAGTTAATTTTTGGTAAGCATTTATATCTAAAATGTACCTTGATTATACAGGATGCCTAATGTTAGGGCCATTTTATAACTAAATATCTAACTTGTTAGTTGTGGTTTTCATTAGCTTATATTTTTTAATTAATTTAAAATATTTTTTTACAAAATTTATTAAACTTTTAAGGTTAAAACTTAGTAATACAGTTTTTGATGGGATTTTTATTATATATGAAACATTAGAAAAAAATATGGTAAACCAACAAATCCCAAATTGTTCAGTTTATATTAAAAGTTAATTGTTTAAGTAAATAAAGGAGTGTTTTTAAAAAATGTCAACCAAAATGCTGAAGCTCTTTAAGTTTTTTTCTGAATTGGGTGAAAACATGTTACTTGGTTTGATGATACAATATTATTATTCACCTTATAGGAACTTTTGTTTAAAAGTTACCACATATTTTGCACATGAATGGAACAAATACTTAATTAGACATGTTTGATAAATAAAAAATATACAGGGTGTCTCTAAAGGTCTGTACAAAATTCAACCAGGGGTGGGGAATTATTGACGTTTAGGACATATTTCATATAAAGTTTTTTTCATATTTTTTATTGTATAATTAGCCCTTAAAGTTTGTCAGATAAGTTGTGAAACACCCTGTATTTTGTCATTTTCCATGTCTGAATATGGAGTAAATCAAATAGGAAAATCACTAAAATATTTCTTTCCAATCTTTATCTTTTGCTTTTCTATTTATGATTCCTAATATTCAAAATTTACTTATTTACTATAAAGGTAAAATGGTATTGCTTTCACAGGTAAGACGCCTGGAAATTTTCATTTAATAATCACAAATGACAACTTGGATCATGCCTTCGCCACACTGAAGGCGTTTTTGGGAAAATATGTTTTAAATGATCAGCAAACACCTAATGGTAATGTAGGTGATAAGCTTCAATAAGTTATGGATTTTCTTCAGAGTAAAATTTTGTACTGAAGATCAGGTCAAGAAACCCATAAGCATTTTACATTATTATATTTTAATACATTCCATTTATTTTGCTTTTAAAATGTAATTCAAAATCCTTAAAATAAGTTTATTCAAATGTTCAGCCATAATTATGTCTTAGTTACATATAGAAACTTGTGCTGTATTTTAAAGATTATGTCGAGATCGGCATACATTAAAAATATGTGGATTTAGGGAGCACATGTTTGTAATTATTATTGCATATACAAATTGGCTAAACTTAATCTTGGGATATGATTTCTGTTTAAAGAAAAAAGGTATAAATAGGATATGTATAAGTAGAAAAAAAGGGTAATTTCTTTGTTAGTTCTGGTTAGTGGCGGGGTATGTCGGCGGCATACGCTGATATGACAATATAGAAAAGTTAGACTGTCTGGCGAGTAGGATTCTAGGTTCGCGTTAGCCGATTTGTTTAATTAATACCTTATATTTAATTATTTTTTTTATACATCGAAAGTGAGACGTAATTATGGTACTGCTCTAGGTAAGATTGCAAAATGTTTAGGGTTATAAATGTAACATAGTAAGTTATTGGGCATATTATTACAGACTAATTATCTAAATGTTGATCTCAGTTTCCATTGAAGCAAAAACGCAAGGTTTATTACAAACAGATTTTCTTAAGTTGTTTTTACAGTTTGAAAGTTCTCTTGCATAATACTTTTCTTGCTACAATTTTTGTATATACGCAGGCGCATTTTTTGTTTCTAAAAAGTTTTTTTATGCAAGAAGTATATGATAGGTGCTATTTTTTGCAACAACCCCTTAATTTTGTTGACTATTTTAGTGATTTTAAGATTACCAAGGTAAGAAAATGCCACTACACAATTATTATTCTACCTAGAATTGCATTGAGTTTTAAATAATTAAAAATATCCATAAATGGCAATATTTATTGAGGGATGAATTTTTAAGAATTTTAAAAAGTAGATAAACTAGTTATTTTTTAATTTTGGTAAGTTGGTGAACCGTATTTTAAAAGGAAGTTGAAGGCAAAAAAATTACAGCAAAAATGTCTTGCTAATAAACTTTTAAACTGTAAAAAGCTTTAATTGCGGTTATTATTTATTATTTTTATTAATATTATCACAAAAATAATTTTATAAACATTCCTTGCACAGCTTAAGTAGTGGGTACCTGCGAAAGTGCTAATTCAAACACTATGATATATTGTTGTAGTTTATGTTTATGTGAATTTAACAGACAGTCAAGAAAAATAATCATCTTTGTATTCACTTTATGGACCTTATTTGCTAAATATTATCTTAAAAACAGTATTGACTTTAATTTTAATATCTAAATAATAATTGATATGATTTGGTAATAAAGTTATAAAAGTAAATTGATTTTAATAGGAAATTGCTGAAAAAACGCTCTTGGATTTTTTAGCAGAATATTTTTATATTCTGGAACAATCGTTGACTCACAAAATTTAAAAACTTGGAGGTTTTGTTTATACTAGAAAATGAAGCTATAAATAAGGGCTTAAAATGTTCGGTAAAGACCATTATAATATCCTGAGTAATATTATTGACTTTAAAACCAAATATTTTTCGGGATAACGAATTTGTTACCTTCTTGCTACTTATCTCTTCAATTGTGATTCTAGTGGTAATGTCTTTAAAATTAAAAAAAAAAAAAATAGGTACAAAAAGTTTGGAAAATTTAACTTTTTCATTACATTGTGCAAATATTTTATAGGGGTCTTACCATATTTACCAAAAGTTCCAATAGTGTAAAAATAGCACTATCAAATCAAAAACTTACCATTTTTCTAGTCCAGTCTTACCAAATGTGATATCAGTAAGTATATGTATGTATATAGTGCTTATATAGGTAAATATGTATGTATGTCTATATGTATAAGATCGACTGACTATACCAGGTGGTGTAATGAACACCCACCATTAAATAGGGCAAAATTCATAATTACTATAAAGGAGGGGTTAACACACTGGGTACAAGTGGTGCAATTGATGACAAGTATAGGAATTTGGAGGAATAATGACAACATATGAGACGTAAATTTTCCTTTTAATTTATATTTAAAGGGTTTTCCATTTTTAGCGCTCTATCTTTGAATGAAAAAAAAACAAATTATAAAAATTATATTGCAATGGCTGTATTGTTATTTTAAAGCAAATTTGATGACATTAAGTTTTAAAAATTATATCCGCCAAATGACCGCCGCGATTTCGCTGAGTCATTCGAATCCTAAAGATCCAATTTTCGATGACATTCTGACACAAATTTGCCCAATCTCACCAATGGTGCGAGTTAAGTTAGCCTTTAGGGCGGCAATCGTTTGTGGTTTGTCCGCATATACTCGAGATTTGACGTAGCCCCACAAGAAGAAATTCAACGGAGTTAAATCGCAGGACCTAGGTGGGACTACCATAAATTAAACGCAGTGCACGGAACGTTTGGCGAACCGAACACTGATTTTGATAATAGGTTTTAACGATTTCTACGCGTTGTTCAATCATGTAGCGTTTCATGGTAAAATGTCACTACTGATTGAGTACTCCGCCGAAATTTAACGGCTGTATCATTCTTGCCTTGGTCATGCGCTGTTGTCAAACATCGAGCGTTAAAAATGGAAAATCCTATACTAGAAAAATGATTTAATGTTAGTACTTTCAAAAAATCATACCTGATATTTAAAATATGTAAATATTTTGCGTTAAAAAAAAGAATTTACACTGCAATTAAGCCATTGCGATGGATTTACATTTAATATGAAATGAGGTTTAATATAAATGTATAAGTAAATTGCAAATATTACTTATGAATGTTTTAAACAGTGATGTTTAACACAACTTGCTAGTCACAGATTCATTTTTATGAATTAGTCATTAAATACCTGCAGTATTGTGCTGTCTATTAGGCCCAATAACTTACTTCAAGTTTATTTTTCAAGACAAAAGGTTACAGGTCAGTTTTGTTTGATAAGATTTTTGTTGTTTGTTTTTTGAAGAAAACAGCTTTTTGTATTTTTTAAACTCTTTAGTATTTATTTTGGTGATTGTGGCATTTTAAAAACTGCTTTAGGTATTAGACTGTTACATGTTAGTATATGTTGCACTGATTTTGATAATAGGGTGTTACTGAAAAAACGAATTACTACGTTTGAAATTAGACAAATCAAAAGTATAGGGCTGTACAGCTCACCGAGTCAATTTCAAACCTTGTTGGTGATGGTTAATATAATAATAGCTTAAAATTGTTTTTAATAAAAGAAAATATTGAATTTGTTAAGAGTATATCATGTGTCCTTGATTTTGGTATGCTCCTATTTTTTAAAAGTTAACATAAACAATTTAAGCATATAAAAATATTTTTAATAAAGAAAAATAAAGAAATTTAAAAGCTCCATAGGGAGAATTATAAGAAACAATTTATTTATGTTAGCATCCTAAGTCACAATTTATATAAAGTAGTAAGACACTTCCTAAACAATATAAAAAGTCTGAGATTATTTTAAAACGTACTCTAATATAACCTCAAGATTAAGGACATTAAACAGTAGTACTAGTATTCTGTGCTACATAGTAGCAAATTATTTATTAAAGTAATATTGTTGAAAACAGTATTTGTTATTATAAATTGTTTTTGGAAAAGTCAATAATTTATAGGATTAGGGTAAAAATACATGTATTAAACATGGTGGTAGTTGTTTAGATGTAAATTTTTGATTATTTGTAAATGCATTTCATAGGGTAGACACTACTCACGGTCTGTAAATTAGTAAGGTTGCCTCGTAAGCCTTGACCATAAGACATTACTAAAGACTCATTAGATCCGTACTTGTACATTTTTTAATGACGTCTAGTTAGTATTTTGATTTCCGATTTATTTATTTGTCATTTTTAGATATTTTAGTGCCCATTTTATGAGGACATTACCCTAAAATTAGCTGCTTGTAAAATGTATACAACAGAATAATCAATTTTAGGCGTTCAACCAATTATAACCGCGGTAATAATTGGTGACAACTATGACGTACAATACATTGTTTAAAAGTCAACATAACCGATTGGTAAATACCGTTTTAGCATTGGTACTTCGCCTAAAATTGATGTATGTCGTAATCTTATGACGCAATAGACTGCTAAAAATGATAAGCTCTGATTGGCTAGGAATTTACGAGGCAACTTATCTAATAAAATACCGTGGACACTACTCACGCCAAATTATTCCAAAAGTGGTATATTATTTTTGAGTTGTAGTAATGACACTACAGCAGATAGATAATGAAGAAAAACTAGGTTTTAGATTATTGAATTCAACTAAGCTAGTTGTAGAAGTTATTTTGGTTGTATGATAAAGAAACTATTTTAAAAAATTTTCATAGATTTGCATGTGGGACAATGCTCCCTCTCAAAGTTTTCCAAATTTGCTCAGTTATAAGACAGACTGTTATGCGAGCAAATTTTTCTTTCTGACTAATTAAGCCACTTATTTAAGACTACAGTAAAAAGCACAGGAACCGATAATTTAATTGGTTTGAAGCGCTACAGACGGTGATGGCAAACTGTCACATTCGGCGTCATGGTTAGTTTAACCTTTTTTAATTCACTTTCTTAAGGAGTAAAAGGAAAACGATTTAACTAACCATAATCCCCCAATTTGACAGTTTTGCCTGATCATCTGTGGCGCTTTGAACGTGCGCTTTACTGTAGTCAACTTATTAAAATCTTATTGCACGTCTCAATAAAATCGATTTATTATAATACACCAAACAGCTGCAGAATAAAATGCTGAATAACAAAATATATAGTGCATTTCAATTAAAATGGGCCACTCCATATAATTCCTCTAAGAGTTTCCGGTTCATC
Organism: Listronotus bonariensis; assembly: GCA_014170235.1. Classification (NCBI taxonomy): domain Eukaryota; kingdom Metazoa; phylum Arthropoda; class Insecta; order Coleoptera; family Curculionidae; genus Listronotus; species Listronotus bonariensis. Next base: position 4,396 of record JACEGR010011318.1, on the reverse strand, counting down.
CGGAAGTGAGAGAAACCAACTGAGCCCATGAAACGAAACGAAAGTATATGGAGTGGCTGGTTTTAATTGGAATGCCCATATGTCATTCAGTACCTATTCCGAAAAATTGAAGGGGATGCCCAATATGCTACTAGAAGCGCGATAACAAAAAAATGTCCTAAAAATATATTTTTTTGTAGATCTCGACAAAGCGATGATAAAAATATAGTAGCTTCAGTTATTATAACGAATGCTCGAAATGTTGGTCTCTGGCGGCAGATTTTTGCTAACAGTAATGTTTGTGTCTACTTAAGTGCGTTAAAAGTACTTTTTAAGAAGTTTAAGGTTTTATATTATTTATATTTTAGTATAAAATCTGCAACTCTTTACAGAATCTTAGTATTCTATCTGTTACTTCTAACTGTAACTTATTCCCTAATACATAGATACATTAATTGTAAAATCTACAGGGGTTAATTATTTTTCTAAATGTAAAAACTAAAATGATGTACATTTTATTATTTTAATGGGTGTTCGAATTTAAATGAGAACCTTTGTTTTTATATATGTAAGTACTTTCGCCATCTTGTCAAAGAATATTAAAAATAAAGAGGCCCAAGTTATGTTTACAGATATTAGGTTTGATCCAGCAGGCTGTCAGAAATGTTTACAACCGTTCGGATTATGCGCACGTCAAATTTGTCGTTCCAGCAGTGCCATATTTGTAACATTATACAATTGTTTGTTGTTCCAGCAATAGTTTTAAGATGCTGGAAACACGTTGGAACTGTTTGAAAAAGTTTGCAAACTTTATTCACACATTTCTGACAAATTTTAACATAACCTTGTTTATTTTTGTCCCAGCAGAAAACTGTTGCCAAAATTTTTGCCTAATGTTTGTAGCAATTCCTGCGTTTTTACCATTGTTTCTAACATGTTTCCAACATTCTGCTGGAACAAACCTATTATTTAAATAATGGTTTTGCCTTTGCTTGTAACAGTGCAACCCTTTACTGTCTGCCATGGAACCAGTTGTAATACTATTTTTTATCTAATTTTTTTATTCCCTCTAAAATCAATCTTGGATTAATTCGAACACTATCATTTTTAATTATTACTGGTTAGTTTTCCGGTGACTTTATGTTATTGGGCTTAATGTATTAATCTTTTATTAACATTTGCATGCTAGCGCATTAAGGCTGTGCTTTTATACAGTGTGTCCGAAAAGTCTGGAAATACTCTAATATCTCAAAGAATTTTAAACTAAATTGGACGAAATTCGGTACTTCAGGGTAAAAAAATCAAAATCCTAGATAAAACAAACAAAAATACTTATTTTTAAAAAATTTAAAAGACATGCAAGATTATAAACAGAAAAAGCCTACACCAAGTGTTCATTTTCATTTAAATGGAGCATTTTGATATTTAAAAACTCAAATTGAACTAGGTACTTCTTATGTCAAAACTGACCGCTGTTTTTAGCTTACAATGGTATAAAACTCCATTTTTCTTTTAAAGTATTAATAGCAGAAAAATGTTTAATTAAGTAAAAATAATAGGTGTAAAGTGCATAGGTATTCTCTTTTACACCTTGGAAACATTAAATTGGAAGCTTGACAGTTCTTAGTTATATCGACTTTCTAGATAAAATAAACAATAATACTCATTATTAACAAAATTTAAAAGACATACTTACAAAATTATAAACAGAAAAATAGGGATCTTAATTGCCAATAATAAAGAAAAACTAGGTATCTCATTTAAATTTAAAAATTTATTTCTGCAGAACTAAAAATCTGGCAATATTGCCGATATCAACATTGAATTTAGAGAATGGTTTTACCCTGGAGTACCGAATTTCGTCTAATTTAAATTAAAACTCTCTAAGATTTTTGTGCGTTTTCAGAATTTTTGGACACACTCTAGTTTTGATACCCATGAAGGGGTCTACAGTGTGTTTATTAAATTTTTTAAACCCAACTTTTCTATAGCTGGTGGCAGTATTTTTAAAATAACTGAAAAATCAGGGCATTTAATTTCTTCTGCGTTATTTTCTAGTCTAATATAAAATGCAACTGGTGTATTATATGATTTTAATAATTATGTATATTAAGTTGAAAAGAGGGGTGCAAAAAGAAATCACACTGTAATATATTTATGTGTATGTGACAGTATTTTTTTTTCAATAAGAATTACTAACAAAGGAGTCATTTTTTTTTAATTTGTGATATCAAGGGTTCCCCTACAATACCGCTTCAGTTTTTACTCCATATTTTCTTCCTATTTGTCAGAGTTACTTGTCAGACATGATCGAAAGAAGGCTTTGGTTTAGATCCCAAGGTAAAGACTTGTCCATAATAAGTGGAAAAGAAATTTTCCTTTAACGCATCTTAGAATTTTTGAGAATAAGTTTTAAGGTTTAAATTCCTGAAGTCAATCGACCCTATGCTTACAAAAGTTTATACTCTGATACCTCGACTAAAGCGGCCCATTTGCATCTGGAAAGTATTTAAGACTTCCTCAACCTACCCATACCGGTATTTCTACATTAGTAAAGGACCCTGTATATTATCAGTATATTTTTTAACAGTATTGTTTGAATGTGACATAACAAAAATTAATTTGTATTCTAGTTTTAATAGTAACATGAACTATATAATAGGTATACAGGGTGTCCGGAATGGTGAGGTGTGATAGAGTGAGCCAAAATAATGTTTGTATTTCATATATAAAAGTTCTTCCGCACTTCGTTAGGGAGATATTGACCTTCAAAGTTGGTATATAAAAACTTATTTTAAATATAACTTTTAAACTGTTGCCACAGTACCAATTATATTTGGGGAACTTAATAACATTATAGTTGTGCTTCTTTTCATTTGTAACGGCTGTACAGTATGTCGGAATTATACAGGGGCGACGATTTATTTTTTTTTATTTAATGTATGCATTTTTAGCACAGGTTATAAATGTAATTTCATAATAATTTTTGAGCATAAAAGGTATACCTTATATGAATTGATGTCTTAACCTTTTTATAAAATCGCTTTTAATTCCAGTCATATCAGCATTTTGTATGTAATAAAAAATATTTTTTAAAATTATTTAGATATGGTAAGATTCTTAAAATCAATATTTTTCTGTACTATAAAGTTTAAAAAGCTTACAGACACCATTTTTAATAATTGTTTGGAAATGGATTTTTTATTACATTTGATATGTCTGGATTTAAAATACGAATTTATGAAAAACGGTCCAAGATATCGATTTAAAGTAGATATACCATTATTGTAGAAAAAGATTAAGGAATCAAACAGTCAAAGGAAAATGTCAAATTTGTTGTCTGTTTCAAAAATGCATACATAAAATGAAAAAAAAACCGTATAATCTTTATAATCCTGACTAACTGAACAGCGGTTTACCTATGGAAATAAGCATCAGTATAAGGATATTTAGTTGACAAAATACCATTGGTACTGTAGCAACAGTTCAAGAGTTATTAATTATTAAAATAGGATATGAAGTACTAACATTTTTTTCACTTACTCTATCACCCCTATCCTTTATGACCTCACCTTTCCGGACACCCTGTATAAAAGAGTTTTGTATTTATGTGTTTTGTTATTCTAGTTTTATTGTGCAACTTAAAATGTTCTCACATGTGAATATGATTTTTTTGTAACAATAAAAATATGTGTTTGTTAAATGCAATAAAAAAGTTTAACACTGCATTTGTATTTTATTTTCGCCGACTTGGTCATTTCTTCTTAAAGAGAATTGTTTCCCAAGGATATTTTCTTCTTTAGATGTAAGGCACGCCGCACATGGGTCGGTGAAACAGCGACAAGACCGAGATTCGACGAGCTTTCGACAGTATGTATGCATATATTCGTGTGGCCACAACCGTACAGATACGAGCATACGTTTAATGGTCAATTTTTGTTATATTCTCAGCCAATGAAGTCAAATGTCGATCAGAGAGCGCCGATTTTTTCCGAACCCGGCCGCAACGGGGAAAACTACCCCTTTGAATTATCCCACCGGCACCGGGTCAAAGACTGCCGTAATAGAGCCCTCTAAGACAAGTACGCAAAAGCCTAAATCCCACCGAACATTATTTTACGGACAAAAATTAAATATTTTCTTACATGACAGGTTGACATCTTTTGCTATTTTATTTCAAAATCTTTTTGTGTAATCTTTTCCCAAATATTCTTTTAAAGTATAAAGTACAGAACGTTTGTCAACCTCCTCCACAAATCTAATATTAAACAAATTCATCTTTGGTCCAAAAATGTCTTGACGTAACAATAATTTTTCCGTTTAAAAATCAGACACCATATAAATCACATACTATACAGTAAACAAAATGCAAAACGGTTCTGTATTGCATTTGTTTATTAAAGAACGCGGATTGCTG
>JACEGR010011317.1:0-15320 GCA_014170235.1 Listronotus bonariensis | reverse complement strand
GAGAGTAAAGGAGAGAAAGGAAAGTGGTATACAAAGTATAATACGAAACACAACAACGTGCTTTTCATTACATTAAAAACCAAATCAAACCTGACACTTTTAAGAAAAATGCATGCTTTCGAAAACATAGGAAAAAAAGCTAACATTGGCACAGATTTTGCTCTTATTTTTGCTATAAGTAATCAATTTTTAAAGATATGTTGATGGTTATCTTTTAGGCACCAAAAAGTGTTTTATTTTTTTACTTCAAGTAAACCTCTATGATCTGGATGATTTACTTAAGTAAAGTTGCTTATATTCAAACCTTCTAAAATGGCCACCTTGTGTTTGAGCCTGAAGTACACGCCCCTACCATTTTTTAATAGCTGATTCTCGATTTTGTACCTGCATGATCCACCGTGATTGCTAGTTGTATGAGACTTCAGACACAAATATTATTACGGTGAGTTTCAAAAACAGCAAATATTTATCCGTAGATTAAATTACTCTAAATTTTTAAGGTCTGAAACTGCAAAAGACAAAACTCAAATACCAACCGTTGCCCAAAAGAGCTACAGATCCTTAAAGCACCGTTAGGATTATTTATATTATCAACATGTGGTGGAACGCTCCCAAACGTTTCTTGAGGTTACAACCAATACTATAGAGTCGAGTTTCAGAGGAGGTGAAAGAGGCTGTAACAAAGCTTATTTTGAAAACTTTATTTAATACAAAATATGTATTACCACGGTGAAACAATTTCGAACATACCTCGGGGCACGCATCGCTGTGGCGGCTACAGTAAATCCCATGTAATTTTTAATGGGTCAATTATTGGCTCCCTAATTATTTTAGAGAAAAATCTATCGAAGAGCATGTAAATCTACGTCCATGGTAAAAACATTAGATTTTTCGGTTAACCTGTTTGCTAGTTAGAGGCATAATATATTTTTAACATTTGCTACATTATTATTATCGCCTATTTATCAAACAATAAAAATATCGTTAGGGTGATATAACGTTGTCATTTTGAAATTTAGTGCTTTATTATCAAAAATCGAGAGCGAAAAGATTAACCATGAGTTATACTACTGAAGAAAGTATTGATGATTAAATGATACATTTAAGGAAATAGTTACCAAAAGGTGTCAGATTGCCGCTCAGAAACCCAGGATATCATAGAAAAGTTATCAATCGGGTTAGCGTTCTCCGAGTTTTGATGAGTAGAGCAATATTTTCATATTAATATTAAGGATGGGATGAAATATTATTTTGTAATTTTGTAAGCTGATTAGCAAACATGCATGGTGGCTTTAAGAAACATGTTTTTACTGAGCGCATTACGTTAAACAATCATTAAATTACCTATTGCCTTCTCGAGCAAAGAAAATCAACATAGATTTCCGTCGAACGACGACGCAATATTCACAGGAAGCGTTTGGGGTGGGATTGATTAATGAGGATATTGTCTTTTTTTTTTAATCAAAATAAATGCAAGAATTTTATTTGTAACTGAAGAACTATTTACCCGCTTTAATAATCAGGAAAATCAGGAATTTGGTACCACACGGCACATATTCTGAAGCTGTTCGAGTATTACACGCTTTTAATGGAAATGAGCTATTACCCACATCACACCATAAATTGGTCAGCCAGGTCTCCTGACTGCCAAATGGCTTCTTCCCCAAATATAAAAGCATGATATACGATTAAAAATTGGTTTGGCCTAGATGAGTTAAAAATTGCTCTCTAGCAAGAATGAAACACACAGTTAGCCGTAAGAAGACAATTTTATGAATGTCTGGCTGTTGTCTACAGTCAATGGAGGAATATATTTGAAAATTTTCTTTCAACATAGACAACATTATGCATAATATTAATAACGAGTTGAAGCATGTAAATATTATGCAATGTCATAGTTCTTGAAATTCTGTTACTCTAGTTTAGTTTAACTTTCATCTGCTTCGTAGCAATACAACTTTACCCATCACGATTTTTTTGATAATACAGCACTACCTCAAAAATGACAACGTTATGTCACGCTAACTGGTATTTTATTGTTGTTCATAAATATGAGGCGATATTAATGTAACAATTTTTTAACAGATATATATTTTATCGAAGCGGTTTAATCGAAAATCTAAAAGTTTTTACCATGACGTAGATTTGCATGCCATCAAAGGCCCGCTGGTCAGGCCTTTTCAAAGAATTAGGAGTCAATACTGACCCCATTGCATCTACATGGGATTTTATGTCCTGTCTGAAGATGCATCACCTGGCAGTTTGCATTATCTATCAGAACAGTTGTTAGTTATCTACTGTTTATTACTAGCAAGCTGAAGAATTGGAAATACAAGAGGCCTCTGGCTCATTTCTAAAAGGTGTTAGATCCTGGTTTACCCAGACCAAAGCCTCAACAAGGGAACTACAGATCTCAAGCATTAAACCGGCAGATTTTTGAAAGATAGTAAAGTAATGCCAAGTTAATTTATTGATGAAGACTCAGTACGTTGACAGTTAGCAAAACAAACACTGAAGCTCGGTATTGCGAAAATTGGAACCTTTAATATGATGACAGAGCAGACCATCTCACCCAAAAATGCACTTACGCGTATCAGTGAAATATAAAACTTGTTTATCAGAGCAAAGCGGATCTTGTAAGTTGTATCGATCTGTTGTTTAGCCCGGCTCTCGACCCGGACAACTTGCTCTTATCATTGAAAATACCGCATAATTATAGTATTTATCGGCAAATACCTTTTTATCTTTGATCCACGAAGATTAAACACAAGGGCACCCGTAGAGGGAGACAGAATCTCGAAGTCACTCAAAGATAGGGGCCTCCGCGGCGTTAGTTCCGTCAATCTGCAAAACCAGAGCGTCAGCGGAAAGCTCAAGCCCAACCAGCCGACGTATGATGGGAGGCTGGCCGCGGAACCGTTTGTCCATTACCCGGACACAAAGCTGCGATAAATCTTCACAGCTGACACGACGGTGGCGGAAGGACACACGCACGACAGATTGATACAGCGCCAGCGTTCGTTACACGACGTTTTTAATACACATCGAGCCGCCGAAGGCGAGTGGTGAATAAATGTCATAATGAAATTACCAAAAAGCAACAAAGTCGTCAAAACGAGAAATATTTTGCCTAAAACTTGTCGACAACATTCACGAAAATAGCGTCGATAACAGGCGTTATATCTCGCTGCAGATTGCCTATTACAATTTATAATAAAATAATTATACTAACACACTTGTCCATTCTTTCAATGTGCTCGAATGAGTAATGAAGAAACAAAGCAGATTGAGTACGTGAATTTATTAGCGGAGTAACTTAGCCAGTGGCCTGTGCTCTCTCAAACACTGGAATGCCAGTCGGACCCACTAGGCACAAGTGAATAGCCTGTGGTGCCCAGCCTCAGGAAGGCTGGCGCCGACGAATCGCACGCGGAACGCTGTTCCTCGAGACAATTATCATCGTGCGTTAAATCCGGCCCTATTTTTCTTTAACATACCTCTTGGCACACCCAGCGGTATATCACTGGTCATTGATTTTCACCTTTGTAAACCCTCGATGTAGGCTTACACACTGTGTATACATACTGAACAGCTCTCAACTCAAAGCGCAAACATGAGCTCTGCGTGGAAAGATTGTCAAAGAAAAGCCACGTGCAATTCTAATGCAAAATAATGTGAAAAACGTAGAAAACGGGGTTTAAAAAGGTGAAAATCAAATATCTTGTGACACTTTAGCTTTAAATCAAGAATTGTGTGCAAAAAAGAAGGGGAATATAGCAAATGATTGAGTTGCAAATTCTGAACTTTGATGATGAATATCTTGAGAAACAAACGTTTCCGCCAACAATTCCTTTCAGATTCGTGATCAGCGCCCTAAAACCCCCGTATACCAAATTTCCGTCAAAATCGGAGTTGCCGCCGGTTTCCTAGAGGTAATTACCGAATATTTTTGATATACTGTTATTTTTATCTTGACCTTACTGCTTTCATCACCGCATTTTAATTTAAAGATTCATATTTATTTTTAAAAATAAGTGACTGGCAATATTTTTTTTTTTACCTACAAAGTTTATCAAGAATATCATGTTGGATTTTAAGGTAGGAGCATTTTACCAGGTTGTGATTAGACAGGAATAGGATACCATTCGTTCGGAGGTGTTGCTATAAGCTTTCCAGTAAACACTTCTAGTAAAATGAAGTCGTTAAAATACAGTTTCCAACGGAGAAACTATTAACCGCAAGCAAATTTCAGTATTTGTAAAATGATGCAAATTTTTACATGACAGGTGGGCTTCAAACAATAAGAGATCGACAGATCTTTTTTCTCTTCTTCGTTTCACAATAACTGGAACAGTCTTCTGAGAGTCTCAATACGCTGCTCTTGATATATTTAAAGTCTGGCATAACGCACCAAACTCTCCTTCCCGCTTCTGTCTTCCGTTTGGTTTCCGTCTTTTCTAATGACATATATCGTCATTGTTGATGGCCACCTTCGTTACACGCTGGAGTGCTCGAGGGTTCCAGCATTGCCTCAACTCGCCATCATTTCTCATCAATCCTCCATTCATTACGCGCTGACGATAGTACTCTTCAATTCACTCAGGTTCCCGTAAACCAATCTTCAATGACTTGAAAAAGCAGTTTGGTATTATTCACGATCTGGGATATTGATTGGGGCGCCAGGTTCGCATCTCAAACATAAATAGCCATCAGTGAAAATCATCATCTCCTGGCCAGTTTTGCAGAGCAACACATTTAATCTGTGGATGGTACACATTGCAATACTGAACTTAACTGGCACAATATGATTAGACTATAGTTTATCGTGAGCCAGAAAGCTGATCTTTCATGGGGGTATTTTTTCCTTCCATACACTTTGTATGTGTCCTCCCCGATTCTTTGGTTAAATTGTGACTGGATGTTGTTAGCTAATAGTTGGCACACAGAGTTGATATGAATGCGCGCCATAATTTGGATGGTGGCTTATCGCGTGCGTTTGGGCGGCATGACCGCAACAACCATCCAAGTTATGGAATGAATGAGGCGAGTAGGGGTCAAGCAATAAGCCTCTCAGCAGAGCGCGGGCGGTCGACCCACGAGCGGAAAAAAAGAAGGGCTGTTCGCTTACACGATCCTTTACTACTCACATCGTCGAGCTCGTGGGAGATCTATCGCCTTCCATAGCATTTCTTTGATTGCTTCACCCGACGACCATTCAGTATCGTCCTCCTTCGAGAGTTCTACTTAGGAAAATTGTGAGACAAAGAATGATCTCGATGGATAATTGACTGATATCAGCAATCATTTTGTCACCTTTTATCCCCAGAGTTTCTAGACAGCGGATTTCAAATTCAAGTTTTTGGGGTCCCGTGTGCCAACAAACCCACCCTCACGGCACGCTTTTCGTGATTGTCCAAAGACAAAAAAAAGTCAGATTTACCATCCTCAATATTGGGTTGTAAATATCTACATTATTATAAAACTTCAATCTATTTATTTGACGTAATAGGTTGTAAATGTAACTTTTTAGATTTTGCAGGAAATAGAGAAGCTCGCGTGACGTGTTTCCGCTGGGACGATCGAAAAGCGTCAGCAGCTTTACCTATCCAGAACTCTAGTACATGCGACGAACTGTTTTTGTCATCTCGAAACCCACAATCCTGGGGCGCAGATTGCAGATAATTATCATTTTAACACGCAGCACGAGTGCCAGTTCGACAGAGTAAGGTCATCGTGGAGGACAGCGACAGCGATTTAATTGTTCTCTGCCTACCATACAACCCTGCCTAACACAAGAATTTTACTAGTTGCTTCTGGAGATGATCAGCCCAGAATTAGTAAGATACCGATTATAGTAGGCGATAAGGATGACTCTATATTCCAGATTCAGCAGTTGTAACACGATCACCCTATTTCCAAGAATTTGAGTTTTTGCCAAACAACGCCTTTTTCTCTCTCTCTCATGGTTTTCTTGAGCACGAACACCTGTATTTTTGAACACAGCGACCGATGGGAACGCTATCAATCATTTGCGTTGGTTCAAAATTCCTTTGTGAGTTTCTGGTTTATTTGGGCAAAGAATGCTCATCTCATAGAGTTCAGCTCAAGCGTATCTCGAAAAATTCTTAGTAGCCTACCCCGACCACAGAGATCAGAGTCGCTGACGAGCAGTCGGTTCGATCGTTGGTTATGAGCGCAACTATTAAAAATAAATCCTCGACAGAAGACTCAGACCAGATTATGTAACGTCGATACCAACATTCGTCAATTTTTGGGAAACGATTTTTTTTTCAAGCGTTAAAGTTAAAGAAAAACCGAGATTCGAATGTTTATTTTTAGATTTTTTTTTCTTAATTTAATTGATAAAACAAACATAATTTTTAACATTTTGGCGTCGAAATGATCTCCTCAAAATTCGGTACTGAATTTAACCTAATAGATATTGACTTTTTTTGACTATTTAACGAGAATTTAAAAATTAAAACATTCTTTAATTTTATTTATTTGGGTAAACGCCAAAAAATAAATTAAAAGTACAAAAAAAGCAAGTAAATAGAGAACTAAAAATCGACGTTTTGGTGGCAAGGCACCGTTGTCAAGATAAATTGAATTAAAAAAATTAACTATTATTTAGGTTTAGAATTTTAAAATTTTTAGATTTTTTTTGGAGATTCTGAAAATTTTGACATTAAATGTTAAATATGTTTGTTTTGTAATTCAAATTAAGAAAAAATCTAAAATAAAAACATTCAGATCTCGGTTTTCTTTAAAAATAACGCGATGGGAAGAAAAAATCGTTTCCCGTAAAATTGGCGAATGTCGCTTACGATGTTTTGTAAAAACGCATCGATATATCCTATTCTGAAATAATAAATTTTATAATCTTATGGATACTGGGTCCATTTATCGGGGATTTTATTTTTAATAAATTTTGCGTATATCCTCACTCTAACTGATCGGGCCGACTGCTCGTCAGCGACTTCTATCAATTTCTGATGGTAATCGTATTAGCATAGCGACATCGTACTACTTTCGCCATCTGTTGGTCAGGGTAGGTACTAAAATTTTTTAGGATACGCTGAAATCTCACTTGTGGGTTTCTATGGATTGGTATTCTTTGCTTAAACTAAACCAGGAATACAAAGGAATTTTGAATATAGCACAAATATCAAGATTGGTCGCGTTATACGAGTATCAAAATTTTGGTCCTTTGAGCCGGATTTAAATCAGGAAGTAAAACATTTTAACTTTAATGTTTTAAAAATTATACAGAGTGTTCATTTAAAAACTGGCCACTCAAGTTAATATGCGAAAAGAGATAGATTGGAAAAATTGCCGAAAAACGTTATTTATTGAGAGTAAACATTTTTTACAAAAACTTCCAAAATTCTTAAATAAGAGAGCGAGTCGAGTGGTACAACACTTTAAAGCTCCTGACGAGTACTTTATAATCCTAGAATATAGAGTCAATACCTTCACCTACTATAAAATGTCGGTACTTCAAATATTACCTGAATACCTGATTTGTATGGTCATATTTCCGAAACTAATAAAGTTAAGAATTCTTAATGTGGTAAAATAAGTTGCTGTGTGTTGAAATTAGACAGAGAACAATTAAATCCTTTACAATCTCGCTGTCTCCCTTTCCACACATTGACAACAATTGCCCACTGTTATTTCGAACTGGCACTCGTGTACATTGTTAAAAATGATAATTATATCTACAATCTACTTACTAGGATTAATAGGTTCAGGTGGTAAAACAAAAACAGTTCGGTCACTTTTATGTACAGATTCGAGTTCTATAAGCTTGAGGTCGTACTCATCGCTACTGAGCCTTTCAATACAATCGTCAAAAATGTTAAACCTTGATCACCATCCACTACGAAACTTCGTTCTTCTATAAATCTAAAAAGTTTGTTTACATTAGCCTATTACGTCAAATAAAATAGATTGTTAGTATTTTTTTTTTATAATAATGTAAAATATTACAACCCAATATTGAAGGATATATGAGGCACTGAGAACCAGAGCGGACCATCTAACAATAAAAACTTTTTTTTTTTATCTTTGGACAATCCACGAAGGCTGAAAGCCTAAATACTAACGTACCGTGGGTGTCTTAAGCAGGGTAAGAGGAAGTTTGTTAACACGGGACTTAAAAACTTGAAGATTTGGGGGAAGGAAAGACCTCCGCTGGCAGTAGCTTCCACAGTCTAGAAACTCTAGGGATAAAAGAACGAACGAAATGGGAAGTTCGGGGCTTGTCCAATTGAACCGTATAGGGATGCATTCGCGCGGCACCACGAGTTTCTCTGTTGGGAGCTGCAAGAGGAGGGACGATACTGGATAATTCGTCGGAGCAGAAGCCGTAAAAGTATCTATAGAAGAGCGATAGATCTCCCACAGCTCGACGATGGGCAAGAGAAGGAAGTCTTTGAGTAAGTAAAGGATCATTAATAAGACGAACAGCCCTTCTTTTTTTTTTTTTTTTCCACCCTTTCGGGGTCATCCCACCCAGGTCCGACGACCGCCCCCTAGGTGGTGCACTGCAGCCTGAAGGCTTATTGTACCTTGACCCCTACTCCTTCTCATTCACACACCATTCATTCCATAACTTGGATGGTTGTTGCTCGGTCCGCATCCCCGAGCAGCAACACCGTGTGCCGTTGCCCAAAACACCGCTGTCGCCGGACACCCATCCAAATTATGGGCGCGCATTCCACTGCTTAACTCCGGAGATCGAAGCTCGCCGATACAACCGAAGCCGCCACAAGCGCGCCCAACAGCCCTTCTTTAAATGGCATCAAGAATTCTGAGGGTTGTAGGGGATGCCATTCCCCAGACATGAGAACAATATTCCAGAGAGGGTCGAATTTGGGACACATACAAAGTGTATAAATTGGAAGGAGAAAAATACTTTTTGGCGCTGAAAAGAAATCCAAGCTTTTTGAAGCCGCGGTGGCTATAGATACAATGTATTTATGCCAGTTAAGGTTATTCTCAAATGTGACGCCCACAAGGTTAAATGTGTTCCCGCTCTGCAAAACCTGGCCACTCATAAGCAAAGGATGAGTGCTTGATGATTTTTTTCGCGACAAGGAACATGACTGTGTTTTGGATGCATTAAATTGAACGAGATTTTTGGCGCCCCAATCCAATATCAAATTAAGATCCTGTGAAAGAGATATCTGCATCGCCCTGCGTTTGCTTTCCAAGTCGGGTTGAGAGATTGGTTTGGGAACCTGAAAAGTGGAGTGAAGGGTACTATCGTCAGCATAACTATGAATGGGATTGGTTGTGGAAGAAAAAGATCGTTGATGTGAAGAAGAAACAAAGTTGGGGCTAGTACTGAACCCTCAGGCACTCCAGCATTAATTTCGTGAAAGCTTGAAGAGTGGCCATCAACAATGACTGATATATGTCGATTAGAAAGATAACTGGAGAGCCAAGAGCAGAGTTTAGTTGGAAGACCGTAGGAGGGAAGTTTATTAAGAAGTGCGTTATGCCAGACTTGGTCGAAAGCTTTAAATATATCAAGAGCAACGATGTGGGACTCACCTAGAAACTCAAGAGACTTGTTCCAGTTGTGTGAAACGAAGGAAAAAAGATCTGCTGTAGATCTCTTGTGACGAAATCCGTATTGCCTGTCATGTAAAATTTTATGTTTTTCTAAATACCTAAGAATTTGCGAGTTAATGGATTTCTCCATTAAAACTGTATTTTAACGACTATTTTACTAGAGTGTTTTACACTGGAAAAATGTTATAGCAACCCCTGTTTTGGCGCACAATAAGCCGAACGGCTTCAGTGCATGGGTTATCCCGGCCCTATTCTAATCTAATCTAATCTAATCTAACCCCGTTTTCTGCTGGTAAAACCTGCTCCTACCTTGATAAAACCAACATGATGGTATTTCAGCGGCAAAACTTAGTTAGGTTAAGGTAAAAAAAATATTGCCAGTTTGACAAGTGTCGCCTATTTTTAAAAATAAAATATGAATCTTTTAAATTAAAATGCGACATTTGGTAGCCAGTGTAAGTCAGAGATTAAAATAGCAGTATGTAAAAATATTCGGTAATTTTCTAGAAACCTGCGGCAACTCCGATTTTAACGAAATTTGGTATACGGGGGTTTTTGGGGCGCTGATCCCGAATCTGAAAGAATTTTTGGCGGAAACGTTTTGTTCTCGAGATATTCATCATCAAAGTTCAAATTTGAACTCAGCTTATTTTCACTATATTCCCCCTTCTTTTTGCACACAATTCTTGATTTAAAGCTAAAGTGTCACAAAATATTTGATTTTCACCTTTAAAACCCCGTTTTTCTACGTTTTTACATTATTTTTGCATTAAATTGAGTGGCTTTTCTTTGATAATGCGGCAACCATACATACACATAGGGCTTCATGGCACACTGGGATTGAAATGATTCAAAGTATAGCTATGCAATTTAATGCAAAAATAATGTAAAATACGTAAAAAATCGGGGTTTTAAAAGGTGAAAATCAAATATTGTGTGCCACTTTAGCTTTAAAACAAGAATTGTGTGCAAAAAAGGGAATATTGTTAAAATAGGATTAGTTTAAAGAACTTTGATGATGAATATCTCGAGAACGAAACGTTTCCGCCAAAAATTCTGATTCGTGATCAGCGCCCCAAAAACCCCCGTATACCAAATTTCGTCAAAATCGGAGTTGCCGCAGGTTTCTAGAAAATTACCAAATATTCCGCCCAATACACAAAAATCAAAAAATCCATTTGGAAACATTTTTCTTAGTATTTGAAGAAGCAAAATTATAAGCTCGAGATATCTACTCCCGTAATAGAGTTCCACGTCTCAATCGCTGCAGGTTAACCGTACTCAAAACCAGGCTTTGATTGGAAAGAATGGACAAATTATTGTTAATTATAATAATTGTACATTTAATATAAATTGTAATAAAATATAATCCTACCTTGTGAATATAATACCATATGTTATCGGCTTGTTTTTTTTCGTGAAATGGTCTTGTCGAATATCATTTGAGAAAAAATTTTTAGGCAAAATATTTCTCGTTTTATTCAAGCTTGTTGCTTTTTGGTAATTTCATTTATGACATTTATTTAATACCACTCGCCTTCGGCTCGTGTTATTATTAAAAACGTCATTCACGAAATTGCCAAGGCAACAACCTTTCATACAATCGAATTCTATCAATCTAATCGTCTCATTAATGATCCTTCACTTACATAAAGGCTTCCCTGTCTAGCCCATCGTCGGGCTGTGGGGGATTTATCGCTTTTTTATAGGTACTTCCATGGCTTCTGCTCTGAAGAATTGTCCAGTATAGTTCCTCCACTCACGGGTCCCAACAGAGAAACTCGTAGTTCCGCGCGTATGCATCCCTATACAGTCCAACTGGACAGACCCCGAACTTTCCACTTTGTTAGTTCTTTTATCCCTACAGTTTCTAGATTGTGGAACCTGCTGCCCGCGGAGGTCTTTCCTTCCCCCAAATCTTTAAGTATTTAAGTTCCGTGTCAACAAACTCCCTCCTACCTTGCTTAAGACACCCACAGTACGTTAGTATTTAGGCTTTTAGTCTTCGTGGATTCTCCAAAGATAAAAAAATCGAAATATTTTGCCGGCAAAATTTTCTCTCTTATGATATTATATACGAGTATTTTCAATGGCATAAAACCCATTTATCAGAGTCAAAGTAGGCTAAGAAATAATATAGGATAGTGGTAGCTTACTAAGTCCACTTTAGCTCTGATAAATAAGTTTTATATTTTATACTATTACGCATTAAAGTACATTTTTTTGAATTGTGGGATGGTCTGCTCTGGTCATCATATTAAAGGTTCCAATTTTAAACACTTAATACCGAACTTAATAAAAGTCATTTAATTTTTTACTAACCTAATAAACATTTGAGTCTTCATCAATAAATTAAAAAACTTGGCATTACTTTTATCACGACTTTTCAAAAAATCTGCCAGTTGAAATAATGCTTGGGGATCTGTAGTTCCCACTGTTGGAGCTTTAGTTATAGGTAAAAGATAGGATCTATAACCTTTTAGAATATGAGCCATGAATTTTACGAAGGCCTCTTGTATTTCCAATTCTTCAGCTTGCTGAAATGATATAAAACAATTAGGTAACTAATAACTTTGACAAATTGGGTATTATTACAATATACCAGGTGATGCATCGCCGGGCGGGACATAGGAAATCCCATGTAATTTTTAATGGGGTCAATTATTGGCTCCCCTAATTCTTTTAGAGAAAAATTTTATTGTAGTTTATTGAAGAGCATGCAAATCTACGTCCATGGTAAAAACTTTAGATTTTTCGGTTAACCCGTTTGCTGGTTAGATGCTAATATATTTTAAAAAATTGTTACATTATTATCGCCTCATATTTATGAACAACAATAAAAATACCAGTTAGCGTGACATAACGTTGTCATTTTGAAATTTAGTGCTTTATTATTATCAAAAAATCGTACAGTGAAAAGATTAAAGTTGTATTTATACAAACGAATTAAGTTAAGTTAAACTAAACTAGAGTAACAAATTTCAAGAACTTATGACATTTATAATATTTACATGCTTCAATAAATTATTAATATTATTATAATAATTAATATGTTGGAAAGAAACTTAAGATTTAAGAAAATTTTCAAATATTCCTCCATTGACTGCTAGACAATAACCCAGACATTCATAAAATTGTCTTCTTACATTGGCTAACTGGTAAATTGAAATTTTATTGCATTCTGCAGAAATAGCATTTTTTAACTCATCTAGATTAGAGTAATTTTTATCCTGGTATATCATGCTTTTTATATGGCCCCAGAGGAAGAAGCCATTTGGCGAAATATCAGGAGACCTGGCTGGCCAATTTATGGTGTGATGTAGGCCAATAACATTTCCATTAAAAGCATTGTGTAAATACTCCCGAACAGCCAGGATATTATGTGCCGGGCAGCCATCCATTTGGTACCAAATTCCCTGATTTTTCCTGATTACATTAAAAGCGGGTAAAATTAGTTCTTCGAGTAGTTACAAATAAAATTCTGCATTTAAATTTTGATTAAGAAAAAATGGACCAATAATATGTTGTCCGAAAATCCCCGCCCAAACATTTACTTCCTGTGGATATTGCGTCGTCGTTTCGACAAATCTGTGTTGGTTTTCTTTGCTCCAGTATCGGTAATTTTAATGATTGTTTAACGTAAATGTGCACTCATCAGTAAAACAAATATTTCTTAAAAATTCCCTGTCCATGTTTGCCCTTTCCATCATGTCAACACAAAATTCCTGCCGTCGTATTTCATCCCCATCCCTTAGCTATTGATGTCTTTCATATTTGTATGAAATGTATTTATGCCTCATCAAAATCCGGAGGGAGCACTGTTGATTGATCTTTTCCTATGATATCCTAAAGTTTCTGAGCAGCGAACATATCTGACACCTTTTGGTAACTATTTCCTTGATAGTACTATTTAATCATCAATACTTTTTCTTCAGTAGTATAACTCATGGTTAATCTTTTCGCTCTACAATTTTTGATAATAATAAAGCACTAAATTTCAAAATGACAACGTTATGTCACGCTAACTGGTATTTTTATTGTTGTTCATAAATATGAGGCGATAATAATCTAACAATTTTTAAAAATATATCAGCATCTAACTAGCAAACGGGTTAACCGAAAAATCTAAAGTTTTTACCATGGACGTAGATTTGCATACACTTCAATAAACTTCAATAGAATTTTTCTCTAAAATAATTAGGGGAGCCAATAATTGACCCCATTAAAAATTACATGGGATTTCCTATGTCCCGCCCGGCGATGCATCACCCGGTATATTTAAAAATTGTTTCACCGTGGTAATACATATTTATATTAAATAAAGTTTTCAAAATAAACTTTGTTACATACCTCTTTTTTCCTCCTCTGAAACTCGGCCTCTATATTGTCCGGATTTGTAACCTCAGAAACAGTTTGGGGAGCGTTCCTATGTTGATAATATAAATAATCTAACGTTGCTTTAAGGATCTTCGCCGCTCTTTTAGGCAGCAGTTTGGTATTTAAGTTTTGTCTTTGAATTTCGGCGACCTTAAAATTTAGACAATTTTATTACGGATATAAATATTTTTTCCTTTTGAAACTCACCGTAATAATATTTGTATCTAAGTCTATACAACTAACATCTGGTGGCGGATCATATAAATCAAAAAATCGAGAATCAACCCCTATTAAAAATGGTAAGGGAGCGTGCAGCACTTCGACTAAACCTAAAATTTAATAAATTTTAGTTTTGAACCCATAAGCTTAACTTTACTTAAGTAAATCTGTATCGAATCATAAGTTTAAAGTAAAATAAAAGCTTTTTTGGTACCTAAAAAGTTAACCATCAGCACCATCCTTTAAAAAGTGGTGTAACATGAAAATAAAACAAAATCTGTACCAATGTTAGCTTTTTCCTGTTTTTTTTTTTCTTACAAAATACCATTTTTTCCTTAAGTGTGATAAGGTTTGATTTAGTTTTAATGCCAAATAGACTTTTGTAGCGATTTTAAAATATAAAACATGTTTTCTTTATATACAGGTTGAGCTAAATACCATAATCCCAAGGCAATGTGAGGAAAGAAACAATCTAACTAAATCCCGGCATGTGTTTACATGCCGGGATTTAGTTAGATCACAAATTATCAGAATACCCGGATGCGAAACTAAGCGTGTTTGTTGAAATCTCTCACCACTATCTTCCCTCCCACTGCGTGGTAGATATACACCCCACGATTTAGTACGTGACCTAATGCTCATCTAGGTGTCAGTGTCCCATACTTTTGTTGGTATAGAACGTGAGCATAAGTTAGTTAATTGTGTTTAGTTGTTTGTGAACTTTTATGTTTTTTATTATTAAAGTGTTAGTATAGTGTCTTGTTAAATTTTTTACCGTTTAATACGGGATATAAATGTGTATAATATACATATTATGTATTCTGTTCCACCATCACCGGGAGCGGATCACTTTTTAGATTCCCAAAGGACCACTATTTTAAGACTATTTAACATAAATACAAAGCTTTTAAAAATTACTTAGATATGTTACTAAAGTTATTGATATTAATCAGTATGTGACTAAACACAGAAAAATATTTTTTTATTTATAGCCGCACTGCCATTTAAAAGGCTATATTTCAAATTTAAAAATGAGGTGTTTTTTCAGTATTTAAAAAAATTACATACTTCCAAATAAAAAAAAATAAATCAATTAGGTTTGGTTATTACTAAGGCAACATCTGCATTGCTTTAAAAGATTG
>JACEGR010011316.1:0-15321 GCA_014170235.1 Listronotus bonariensis | reverse complement strand
ATGTAAATATCCTTAAACTTCCATATTCCATTGACTTTAGACAACGACAAATCCTATAATTTTACATATTAAGCCTGGGATACATCTGGGTATTTGTTTGCATTCGCTGCTATAGCCATCATTGTTGACATTGATACCATTTTACTTATAAAGAAGATTAGTTGCCGCTGTAAACATCTCGCACGCCCGTGATTACTTTATATTTTTAAATAAAATTGTATGTGCCCTTCATATTTAGTTTTACTTTAATAAAAATCCCCTATCCAAAAAGTTTTTGTTTCTTTTTTATGATGTATGAGACACAGGCTGCCAATGACCGATTCTCATTTATATTTTTTTCTTCTCATGAAATTGTAGCGAAGTACTGCAAATTATTTTCGACACTGCTACATGCCAATTCCTAACCACGTTCTTGGACATTCGTCACTCGAATTTTCTTTTAATCTTCAAGCAAACTTGCCGATTTAAAAGGTAAAAGGAATAATAATAGTGTTACAGACTTTCAAAAATGTGTTTAGGTTGGAGAATTTTAGAAAGTTAGGATCATTTAATTTAGTTTGTTAATTTATTTAAATAATTTACCTTAATTCTTCCAAGTTCTTTCATCACTTTCGAAGGTTTCTGAAAACGCCCGAATTATTCATTAAGAACTTTTATGCCATCCTGTATTATGGAATTTTCGCGATATTTCTCGAAAATTCTAGATCATTCTTTACTCTTTCACCATACTATAAAAGGGCGACGGGAAACCTCCGATCGATTAGTATAGATTCAACTTTTGTACTGTAAACTTCAAGACATTGACAAGTGAAGATTTTGTCGTTGTGGTAACCATAGTTACGTTCCATTGTTAATAAAGGTATAAAAACGAGGGCCGTGTTTTTATACGAGGTGATTCAGAACCATAGTTTTAATATTTTTTACCTATTTTTCCACGAAATGGGAAATATAAAATTACATTGTTATAAAAATAACACCGGGCAAGTGACACCCTTCATTGTCAATGCACTCAGTTAGTCGATTTTTAAAACTACGATCAACTCTTTCCAGTATAGCAATGGGTATTTCGGCTATTGCATGGCGAATATTCTCGTTCAGGTCACCTATGGTTCTTAGACGATTGTTGTAAAGAATGAACTTTAGATATCTCCATAAAAAAAATCGCACGGTTATAAGTTGGGCGAGTAAGCTGGCCATAGAAAATCACCTCTCAAGGAGAGTAGGCGTCTGGGAAAGTTTTCTTGTAAAATTTACATTGCAATTTGCTCTGTTTGGGCTGTGGCCTCATCTTGCTAAATCCCCACATTATTAACATCAATTCCTTGAATATTAGGTGTGCTCAATGTTCTGAGGCGTTCCCACGGGCCTTGGTAATCCAATTCTTCTGGTTTGAACATTTCCAGTTGCCCTTAAACTGTTTTAAGAAACGTGTGTGTTACAAAATTATGGATTGTTAACCAGGTACAAATTCTCGGGCTCGAATATTAAGTGTCTCCGAAACGCACGCTGCGTAGCGGCGATCGAGTAGTGACTGCTAAAGTACGATTACATTGCCTTTACTAAAGGAGATAATAAAAAATAATTTCCGACTGACCTCGTCAAATAAGAGAACCCTCACCCTCGGCCTACCACACATGACTTCGCGGCCACTTGTTCAAATCAGAACGTTTGCTTGCCCCAGCCTGTATCACCGGCTTAAGAAATACAAATTTAAAACATCCGGAAAATCCATCTCTTGCAACATTAAAATCCTAATAATTTATAATTAGTATAACATTTCTAGCTAATTTAATTTAACATCATGTGATATTGCACTAATTTAAATTTACTTCTGCACAACACTTACGTACATTTTTTAACTGATACCGATGCCATTAAGGAACCCGTTTGGCACTTAGACTGATAATCTCGCGATTTATTTTCGTTCTTGTTTTCAGTTTGTCTCCTGGTAACTTTCTCATTTAAATAGAGAGACAATTAGCAAATCAAGATTGCAGACGTGTTAATTGTTGTTTGCAAAGTAATATTACGGTAATTATATGGAGTCTTTTAAATTTAGTAAATCTGTTTTAAGAAAGCATTTTTAAGGTAATAATAGTCCAAGGGCAGAATAAAGTTTGACTCATAGTGGCTTTGGCAGGTATCAGGTTTTAAAGGTTATAGAATTAAAACTTATCTTTTGGTCATTTTGTATAAACCATTCCTGTGAGGTTAGTTTGTTAAAAAACTGTTTTTTTGTGACACTCTGTATACATCAAAATATTTTTAGGACGTGCCTTTTTACCCCCAAAACTCTTATTTAAGACTTTTAATTATATCTTTTAAAATAGCAAAAATATTGTACCTCCTCGGACCATTGGACCACCCTAAATTGTTTGTCTAGTAGAGGGTTGGAACTGGAAATATCTTCTAATAGGAACCCAAGTACACTCTTTTCGCGGTCTTCAAGTAGTGCGGTTCACGTTTACGTAGAAGTTTACATAGACTTCCTGGGTAGGCGGCTGAAGGAGTCGTACGGGCGTTGCTGTGCTCTTTTCTCTGAGGCTAAGTGCTGTGAGTGAAGATTTCTAAAGCCTGAGGTTTTTACGTTTTGGTGTTGAACACATGGTGTCTTCGTATCGTCGAGGAGCTGCGCATGCCTTGCGGAAAAGCGTCAGTGGTGAAAGTGACGGTTGTGCGCGATACCAGTAGCAGCCCTTGGCCTGACAGCCACAATTTATGTTAAAATGATATAGTAGTGGCTGTATGCACGTAGATAAATATGAAGTCAAACAAAGTTTGTATTTCGTGCAAATTTTTTATTAAATAGCGTGGCAAAGCGCTTTCGGCCTAAGGCCATCATCAGTGCCTCCTGAAAGTAAGCAAAAATTTTTTGTAATGACTTAAAATTTTTGGTTTTTAGAATTTTAATATAAAAGTTAAGTCTGGACAACTTTAAAGTACACCACCCCAGGTAAACCATGTTCCAAGGAGTCGTTGTACTTTAAAATTGTAAACCCTTAAATGAATGTAAAATTAATAAAATTAAAGTTAATAATCCCATTTAGACAAAAGGTTAACCCTAGATTTTTTACTTACTTGTCAAGATTTGCACAAGAGATTTGGTAACAAAAGGAACACATAGTGTAGTAAAATTAGACAATCAGTTTCACATGTTACAAATATTAAAACTTATATTAAAATAAATAAAATAAAATAAATCAAGTTCTGAACAAAACCATGCTGCCTTTGAAGGGTAGACAAAATGGAGTATGACAAATGTCAAAAATCAACAATTTATGTTGTTTGAAGTAATGCTAATTCATATGCTAGGAATGTCTGGGAAATTCGAGGCTCGATTATCCAGCTTTTCCACGGACACAGCCGGAAAAAATTATAAGCAATAGCTTATATGACCATATGACTGCTCCATTGAAGCTGCGGTTATCGCAGTATCGTTTTCCTATTTTTGTGACAGCTTACGAAGGCTTATGCCTAAGTACCAGAGTACTGTCAGTGTTGGATTATTACATATTTAACCCATCTTTTCCCCTGTTTCGTCTACGTTGTAAAAAAAACTGAAACATGCAGTTATGCATTTTACAGCACCTTTATACAACGCATTAGTGCCACCACGGATGTTATTTTTTAATAACTGCTATTTAACAATGTATTCTCGGCTAAACATCGAACCCGGACCTTTTTGGTTTATCAAAGACTCTATTTACTGAGCTTTATACCGGAAAGAAGATTTACTTATAATAAATTTGCCTAATCCTGGAATTTTAAATGATGTATGAATTTTTGTCCTATGTGAAAGAAGAGGGAAAACCAACATTAGGAAGTACCGTTATTTTAATTAGGCTCCACTAGGGGTCATAAAAAAAGGGCCAAATTTTGGTTTCCTGATTTTTGTTTAACACATCTACTACAGACCGCGGTCCCACCTATATATATATATATATATATATATATATATATATATATATATATATATATATATATATATATATATATATATATATATATATATATATATATATATATATATATATATATATAATATATATATATATATATATATATATACATATATATATATATATTACTGAACTTATTTTGGCGTAATCTACAATTTTTTTATTAGCGAGAATTCTAAAAAATGGTGTTTTTATCGTAGAATTGTCGTTTTTAACACGCTTTTATTAACTTGGGTTGTAACTATCTATCAATCTGGCTGGCTATGTAACGGAATCTTTGAGCCTAATTTTTACCAACTTCCAGCTATTTAATTTCTTTGAAACTTTGCACACGTATCAAGGACCGATGACAATGCAATAATTTAAAAACAGTATCCCGTTAAGTTCCAGCATTTTCCAGGAAAACCGGAAAAGTGAAAAATCGTACGTTCTGGCGGATGCGCCAGATTAGACAATTGAATAATCGAACTTGACAACATTTGCCGACGGGTTGGGGACAGGGGCTCAATTCTGCTAAATTGAACTCATTCGTTCGCTGAACGTATTCGTTCCGGGAGCGTATAACCTTCATCTGTTTTTTTTTAACGAACGAATAACCTTCACTTGTTTTTTAAAACAGGCGGTCATCAAAATAATAATGCCCAACATGACTTATACATAAATTACCAAGCTTCTGTAATTTGTAAAAAATGATAAAAACACTTACTTGATGCCTCATATTTAGACAAAGAAACTATCACTAGGTAATAAACCAAAGCATTTTCAATACGTTGTTTACAGTGGAAAACATCATTTTCAACAAATTTAATATTTTTCATAAAACGGTAATAAACTTTTCTAACCTCTAACTTTGGTGTATTGTGGGTTAGCTACCTACTGACTGATAGCCTAGTTTACACCGCAAAGCTACCCACTGACTGATAGCCTAGTTTACACCGCAAAGATCTTTGGATTCTTTTTAAATGAGTTTTAACTTTAGTAATAAAATCAAAATTGGGTATCAAACTTTACTATTTATGAGTTTGCATAAGATGAAAAGTACGCTTGACTTTGACAAATCTGTCATATTTTAAATTTTAATGCGGTGTTGTGCGCCAATTTGGGAAGGTGGCTATGCACGAAAGAAAACTTTTTAACACGCTTTTATTAACTTGGGTTGTAACTATCTATCTATCCATCTGGCTATCTATGTAACGGAATCTTTGAGCCTAATTTTAACCAACTTCCAGCTATTCGATTTCTTTGAAACTTTGCACACTTATTAATGACCCATGACAATGCAATAATCTGCAAACAGTATCCCGTTATCTTGTTTTTGATCGCCAGGAAAAAAAATTCCATTATATTATAAAAACAACACCTGGGTTGCCATCTGTTGGCAACATTCCAAACTTTGCTACTCAATTGCGAAGAAATTTTTTAGTGGGTTGCCATCTGTTGGCAACATTTCAAACTTTGCTACTCTTTGCCATCTGTTGGCAACATTTCAAACTTTGCTACTCAATTGCGAAGAAATTTTTAGTGGGTTGCCATCTGTTGGCAACAATTCAAACTTTGCTACTCTTGTTCACTAAAAAATTTTTTCGCCATTTTGTCAAGAGTAGCAAAGTTAATTGATATAACGAACTAAAAATGAAAAATAATTAATAGTTTAAAAAACTAAAAAACACGCTTTTATATGCAACCGAACTAAAAATTAGAAAATAATTTTTCATTAAAAAAATATTGTCATTTCATAGTAAAAGCGTGGGGTGCTTAATATATTAAATGTTATAATTATTATATTTGCCAATATCTATGATGGAAAAGTTATGAAAAATAGTAAAATGCACCCCACGCTTTTTACTATGAAATGACAATATTTTTTTTAATGAAAAATTATTTTCTAATTTTTAGTTCGGTTGCATATAAAAGCGTGTTTTTTTAGTTTTTTTAAACTATTAATTATTGTGGCTAAGGTCAGGAAATCCCTTGATTTTTGTAGTAGTCCCAGAGCTAGTGAACCCTTCTAGAAACGTTTGATCTGTAAGGCTGGAACTTGGAGCTGTAAGTTAAACATTTTTATAGGAATTAGTTTATTCATAATAATGTTAAAAAAAATTGACAGGTGTTTTCGATGTGTACAAGTACCTGCCAGGCGAACCGAAAGGTCTGTTGACCGGGTTTCTACGAGATTACTATGCAGCCTGTTATTTTCTTAAGAAGTGTTTTACAATTTTTATATTTTGGTCGGATGTTTGGTTGAATAGAATAACGATTTCTGATGTTTCAGATTTTATGTAGCAAATCCGGATTAACCAAAAGTGCTCCCAACTTAGCTATTTTAAATGGAACACCCTATAAATTTTTCTAAAAATTAAGTCTACAGGAAATTCCAAAAACATACATGTACCACATGTTATTCCATGTTCCGGTGAAACTGGAAATTGTAATTTTACGGTGAAAGAATATAAGATTTAATAAATATGTGTAAAAAAATCGCATTAGCCTTTTTCTATCATAATTTGTTTTTTAACAAATGGATAAAAATGGCGGTTAACATGAAATTTTCAAACGCCATTTTGTCAAAAACTATTTAAAATAGATATAACATGTGGTACATGTATTTTCTTGGACTTGCCTGTAGAATAAAGCAGCTAAAGCACTTTCGGTTATACTAGATATGCTGCATAAAATCTGAAATATTAGAAATCTTTATCCTATTCAATCAAACATCCGATCAAAATATAGAAATTGTAAAACACTTTTAAGCAAATAACAGGCTTAATAGTAATCTCGTGGAAACCCGGTTAACACACCTTTCGGTGCGCCTGGCAGGTACTTACGCAAAACATCGAAAACGCCTGTCAATTTTTTTAACTTTCTATAAATGAACTAAATCCTAAAAAAAAATTCAAGTTTACAGCTCCAACTTTTTTTTTTTTAATTACATTTTCAAAAATATACGTGGTGATGATGTGCACGGCTGATACCTCCCAGGTAATGATTTTCGTACTTAGCATGCCATGACTCATCATTATACAAATTTCCAATTTGTTATTTTCATATTTGTTCTAATAGAAAAAAAATCATTCTTATTTTATGCTTTATTTGTTTTTGGGAGATTAAATTTAAACAAAATATTATTTGGCTTTTCTCCTGAATAAAAGAAAAAGTTTATTTAACATTTTATGAAAATTAAAACTTTTATACATTTTGTAGAACTATTCTGCTCTTACACAATATAGGTAATAAAAGTTCTTATTACTTTAAAGAAAATAAAATAATGAAATATTTAATATTAAGTTACTTACAATTTACAATACAAAGGTTTCAATTTATTAACAAAGGTTCATTAGGACTCGGTTGAAATTATTTTAATCCAATAAAATAAAATGTTAACAAGACGCCAGACGGGAACTGAGCCAATGGTTGCGTCTCAAAAATGTGGTAAATACGTTTATCAGTAGTTTACTTACTGATAAACTTGTTAAAAACTGATTTTTAAAAATAAAAATGAAATGTCTGATTGACATTTTAGAGTTTGACATTCGTTTTGAAAAAATTAACTGTTAAAAGATACACCTTTTTAGGTATCTTAACCAGGTAAAAGGTAATTTATGATGTTTAAATTAGTCATAATTAGGGTGCAGGTTAAATGCGCCAATATTTTTGTAGGTCAATATATGTCCTAGTTAGTTTTGGTTAGTTCCTATAGATCAAAAGAAAAACACGGTTTTTGTAAGTTTTTCATACTTATTGGTGAATTAACATATTTAGTGCATGCTACATTAATAATACTCCGCTTTCCACAATTTTGCAGATAAAAAAGTTGCAGTTTACGCAAAAATTAGTCCACTAACAATTTAAAAAAAAAAACAAGGCCTGACCGAGGTCTACCAGTTTTAAAAAAATGCCGTTTAATGATCGACCTACTGGTATTAATTTATTTTTATTATCATCATATAAAAATTTACAGTATTTACGCCCCTAAATCTTCCCTTAAATTTTTGATTTTACCGTTCTAAAAACAATAAATAATAGTTTAAAAAACTAAAAAAACACGCTTTTATATGCAACCGAACTAAAAATTAGAAAATAATTTTTCATTACAAAGAGTTTGTCACTTCAGAGTAAAAGCGTGGGGTGCATTTTACTATTTTTTCATAACTTTTCCCTCATAGATATTTGCAAATAGAATAATTATAACATTTAATATATTAAGCACCCCACGCTTTTATTCTGAAGTGACAAACTCTTTGTAATGAAAAATTATTTTCTAATTTTTAGTTCGGTTGCATATAAAAGCGTGTTTTTTAGTTTTTTCAAACTATTATTTATTTTTCATTTTTAGTTCGATATATCAATTAGTTTTTAAATTCCTTCTTTATCGGCTATAAACAGCAATTACCATGTATTAGACTCATTGTTACTCCCGCCGTATGTATAAGGAATAAGCGAGTTGAGCATGTGATCACTCCGAACAAGTTTGTGCGGAACAAAGTCTGTCGGCCTTGCGCTGTGTCGAGTGCCTCGATTGACGAGTAAGACTGAAACTGCACGCATGCGCAGATCACTCGCCTAGCTCTAGCTCGCTTACTCTTTCACAGAGGATCTGTAAAGGAATTTATTTATCCTGGCGGTCCTAATCAGGATAACGGGATACTGTTTTTAAATTATTGTATTGTCATCGGTCCTTGATACGTGTGCCATTTTTTAAAGAAATTGAATCGCTGGAAGTTGGTAAAAATTAGGCTCAAAGATTCCGTTACATAGATAGATAGATAGATAGATAGATAGATACAACCCAAGCTAATAAAAGCGTGTTAAAAAATCAGTACACTGCCTAAAATAATAGGTCTGCTAATTTTTGTTATTTTTAAAGCTAAAATAAAGCCGATCCGCAAAGAAACCTTTTTACGCCCCATAGTATAGGTCAGAAGGGTGCCTTTTAAAACACATTTTTATTAAAAAAATCGGTTTATTTTGACCCGATAAAATATAATTATTGAATATTCTTTGTAATTGACACTTAGGCTTTTTAAAAAGATATAAGACACAAGTGTATAAAAAGTCGACATCTGATTTAAGTTTATAGTTTTTTTACCTATCCTATTGACATGCTACCATGGTTTTATCACTTTCCGTTCTAAAAAATAAAACAATATTTTCCCGCCATTCTTGTACCGCAATTTAACCCTGCGATGACCCCATGTTTTTACAGCAAATTACCTTCATACCTTTCTCGTATTTATTTTAAAACACCCACAGTCATCACTCATCACATTACTTATAGGACACAATTTTATAACAAAATTAGCTTTTGCCCGCGGCTTCGCACGCGTTTAATTTTATCTAACCAGATTTAGATTTAACCAAAACTAACCAAACTTAACCAATACAATTTCGTTTTCCTATACCAGCTAGCGTTTGCAATGTAAGCGTTAAAAAATGTGTTTATTTACGACTTCACATTAGAAATCTTTAAATTATCATTGGTTCTCTAATATATTAAGCATGGTATTATACATACAAACATTTCTCTTGAATCACTTTATCCATTAAAAAAAACTGCATCAAAATCCGTTGAGTAGTTTTAAAGATTTAAGCATTCATACATATTACATACATACAGACAAACGCGGAAAGCGACTTTGCTCTATGCTATATATGTAGTGATATCTACTCGTAAAATAATTTGTGAACGAATGACACTAAAATTCTAAATGTTTCAAATATAATTAAAGCTACGAAAGAATCTGTCATTAAAAATCAATAAACAACATAAAAATAACAAGATATGGAGAATCGCTCCTAAATAAGAAATACCAGATTTGGTGACGGTTTCTTTTAACGGCGCCAACTGTGCGATGTCTCGATGTATCGTTTTCACGCTTTTTTGCTCCCGACAATCTTAATTAAATTCAGTTAATAATAATGTAATGACATTTATGCAGTCAGTTATGCGAAAGCTTTAATTAACACACTTAATAAATATTTTTTATTGGAAAAGGTTAAGAGAGATTCCGTGTAAACTATTATTATACAGGGCTATCAGAATCTAGAAAAGTTTAAAGTTTAAAATAAACCTTTAAATCCCACAGAGCTCAAATTTAATCAAATAATAATTCAATCCCATAATTTTGGGCTAGGTCAAGAGTAGTGGCGTCTCCTGGTTTTTCCAACAGAGAGGGCTTAACGTGCACAAAAATACATATATAGGGTGTTTTAAAGCAAATATAAACATTTTTAGCAAGGTTCATTGTTTAAATAAAAGGGTAGTTGGCTGTGTCAAAAGTCAACCACTAGGGAGATATTGCGGTACAAACATGGCAGAAAATTTAATTTTTGTTTTTTTTTATTAAAACCTAAACGATAGAATAGTGAAATTTTATGAATATAAGATCTTATTACTTTTATAAAAAGACAATTTCTAAGTGTTTTTACACGGTTATGTTTACGTTGCAAAAAGGCCTCATGTGTAAACTATTTTAATTAATAATTTTACATAAAAAACTTTTTCTGCATAGAAAGTTCTGCATGGTGCATCCATCAGATTTAAAATTGTGTTAGTAATCTACGAGGTTTGGCCAAAAATGATGATGAACGTACATCGTAAAAATCGAATACGATTGGACGGATCGCATTGAACCTAATACTGTGCCCTTCTTCCTAGAATTTATCGGATTCACATAACCCGGTTTTAAATTCTTTTAAATTTGACAAAGAAAATTATATACAATAACAAAGAACGAAAACAAATAAAATTAAACTTCTAACCTTACTTTTAAGGTATTTTTTTATTATTAATTTTAGTAAGACTACGCCTGTTGTACACCAGGGGACCGATGGTACCTTTCTGGGTCCAGTTCTGACTACAAGGGGTTTGCCCCAGGGATCTCCTTTGAGCACCATACTTTTTAACATATACATAAGGGAAATTTTTAACAGGAATTTTGGTAACGTTACCCTCATGGGTTATGCCGATGACCTGGTAATCTTTGTGCGAGGGGCTAATATGAATCTTATGGCTACCCAGATAAACGAAACACTTGATGAGATTAAGGAATGCCTTGACGGGATGGAGCTTTCTTTAGCACCGGAGAAATGCGAGGCAATTTGGTTTACCAGGGGCAGAAGACACAACTACCCCCACCCATTTCTATTAATAATCAAAATATAGACTATAAACAACATGTCAAGTACCTAGGGATTATATTTCAGAACCATCTTAAATGGGATAAACATATTGAACATATCGCCAGCAAAGCAAGAAGGGCCTTGAATGTATTGAAGGCAATTTGTAGAGTTTGGTGGGGGGCGGATTCCTGCACCATGCTTATGATATTCCAAGCTTTAGTCAGATCGCACTTGGATTTTGGATCTATACTTATAAATCCGGCTAGTCAAAATAGATTGAATCAACTTAATGTTCTTTTCTACCAAGGACTTCGAATCTCCTTGGGATGTATGAGATCTACACCAAGAGCAGCCCTTTTGGCTGAAGCATCTATTGTTGACTTGGAGCAAAGAAGAAAAATGTTGGCCGTGAAGTACATATCCAAAATCACAAACATAAAAAACCATCCGTTACTTAGTTTACTCCTGAAAGGTCTCAATTACTTAAATAATAGTCCAGGACTACGCAGAAACTCGCAGACACCTTATTTGATTTTGGCATTACAATACTTTCTTCCGCATATTAAAAATATCTACAAAAGTGCTTCTTTTCCTTGTTATGAAGTGAATGCAGAAATCTTACAGACCCCTCTTAAGATTGTCAATCTCGGCATACAAAAAGGCGAATTATTTATAAAAGAAAAATTTCTTTCCTTAACTGAAAAATTTAAATATAATTCAATTTTTGTTTTTACAGACGCCTCTAAATCAAACAATAAATCTGGGTTTGGAATATCTATACCTCAATTAAAATATAATTTTTCCTCCAGACTGCCTGATGCCATATCGATTTGTAAAGCCGAAACTATTGCTATTCATGATGCAGTGAAAGTTATTATTAATAAGACCATTAAAACTTCAATTATTTTTTCTGACTCAAAGAGCGCAATACAAAAAATTGGTGGTAACCTTTACTCAGCCAAAGCTGATTATTGGACACTTAGAACTAAACGTCTAATTTACATGGCTAATGAAAATGGCTATGACATCAGACTTGCCTGGATTCCGGGGCATTCTGGAATCCCTGGTAATACTGAGGCTGACCAACTAGCTAACGTAGGTAGAGTATTAAACGTCCCAAAAACTATGCCTCTTGATGCAGTTGAAATCCATAATCTTATCAAGAATGAATTACTTCAACAATTTTATAACAACTGGGAAAGATTGGTAAGGGAAAAAATTATAAATATCATAGGGTCCAAACTATATTTCCAAACAAAAAGTGGTTCATTAACATAAAAAATATGACCCGAAGACACATAACTACTATAATAAGATTAAGAACTGGACACTGTCTAACTAGGGAGCATTTATTTAAATTGAACATAAGCGATGATCCTTTTTGCGATTGTGGTCAGATAGAGACACTTAACCATATATTCTTTGAATGCCCTATAAATGTCATCCCAGGTTGGAACCCATATACCGAATTCATAAAATTAAAGTATTCATCTCCCATTTCAATTTTCTCAATTCTTGAAAATCCAAACGAAAAATCTATAAACATTATCATGCACTTTTTGAACCACAATAGAATCAAACTTTAATGCTCAACTTATTGTTCCTTTCCTTTCAGATCACCATACTCCATCTGTCTGTTTGTGTTTTGTTTTTTTTGTGCCTCCAATATACCTTTGTTGACTTAACTAACCATAGTTGCACTCACCATTCATGCATGGACTTTAACGCTTGAGGCTTTCTGCTTGATTTCAGCCTTGTTTATAAATTGACTCACAGCACTTTAATCTATAGCCAACTACACAGGCTCAGGGGTTCTGGAATGGTAGCACCAGACAATACCAGGATCACCACCACATAGAGCTGGCAATTGCCTTGCAGCAACGCCATAAAGAAAGCAGTATCCAGTATCCAGTTATGGATTGTAGAGGGGAGGATTACCATCTTTTATGGCGGACAAGTTGAAAAAGTGGCGATCGGAAAGTAGCAAATTGGGATGGCGCCACAGTAGCTAGTGGAGGGATTTAGTAAAGTAAATATAACCTACAAAACTTTCTGGGATAACGTTGGATAACGTCAATAGTGATTTCATTTTTATAAACTGTTTTTATATAATATGGGAAACCACAAGATTTGTTCAGTAAAAAGCTGTCCAACGGGACGGAAATTAAGTAGAGAAATCGATACGTCTCAACCTGTGTCTTTTGTCGACCAACAGTATGTATTATAAATTTTTATTAATCAAGCGTGATTTATAGTTTCAGTAACGTAAGCCGTAAAACTTAAGACTTAAGCGTTAAGATGTAAGAAGTAAGCAGTCAATTTATAGTTCCTTAAAGAATTTTCTTACTCATTTTGGTTATGA
Source organism: Listronotus bonariensis (assembly GCA_014170235.1). NCBI lineage: Eukaryota > Metazoa > Arthropoda > Insecta > Coleoptera > Curculionidae > Listronotus > Listronotus bonariensis. The sequence goes on along the minus strand of JACEGR010011316.1, from coordinate 1,881 downwards.
ATATTGTCATTTTTATAAATGTATTTTATAAAATATAATAATTTACTTGAATTTACCCTTCACTGTTTACAACAGACATAACAACAATCAATAAAAATAAAATTTGATGTAAAATAGCCCATAAATAACCAAGAATGTAAACATGAAGGGGCTGATCATCAGCGAAAGCGACTGATTGCTGCCGAGCCGTAAGACTTAACGTAAGAAAACTGCCCACGTCTTAATTCTTACTGATTAAGTTTTGGGCAGTATAAATTATCAGGTTACTTGTAAAATGTTAAGTTTTCTTACGGCTTAACGTTAAGTCTTACGTCTTATGTTACTGAAACTATAAGGGTACATTTTTATTGAAAACGATTTGCTTAGAAGCTAGAGACTTGCGTAGCGGCTGCTCATACTGACAGCAGCTTGGCTTTTCCGTAAGCGAGATCGCGAGGCGGTAACGCTTGAAATTAATTAACGGTGTTTATAATAGAATGCCATTGTGGAGCTTAGTGAACCTTTGCATTAGAATGTGGGGGTTTTAAAAAGGCTATACAAGAGCCTATGTTTAGCACTTATCAGTCCTTTAAAATTTGATGTTATTTTTGTCAGAGTCTTTTGTAGCTTGGAAAGGAAGTAATCGAATGACTGTTTTGTTATTTGTAGGATTTGTGTGTCTCAGCATATAAACGAGTTTGGCAGTATAAGTTGCTAAATTCATCAAGTTCATTATGCTCATGAATAAAACGAACACGCCCTATATTTAGGTATGTCATAATAAAGTTTTAGGGACAAGCATTAATAATTTTCTATAGACAATTTTGCAATCCACATATTGACCAAATCACGCCCCCCTGCGATACAGATAAATTCCAGTATGTGCATCACCCCTCTTGGCGCTACACTCTAAGAAAACTGCAAACCTTCAGCCTCCAAGCAAATCGCCTCTAGTATAAACATACACTAAATCAGGCTTTACTTGATACTGAAGTTAACGGATAGGTATCTAACACTACTATTAGTACTATTTATAAACTTTAGGCACTTGGCAAAAAAGGCTAATGACCGAGGTCTTCCTGCCATATACAGTGTGTCTACATAAGTTGGCATCATATGAAAGACTTTTTTATTATTAATTTTATAAAAAAAAGTTATTTTTATAAAAAGTTGTGCATGGTCAAAAACCTAAAATTCAATCATCAGATATTAAATTGTGTCGGTCATCTACGAGGTTTGGCCAAAAAGATAATTTTATGTCACGAACTTAAAAAAGAAAATATTGTAAAAGTTGGATGCTTTCAGCATGAAAAAGAAGTGACTACGAAAATAGTTGACTTTTATATTGTAATGCGGGCTCATTTTTTGGCAAAATCCGAAAACAAACGCTACGACGCAGCTAAACTAAAAACAAAAATCAACTGCAAAAATGCCAAATTGCTGTCTTAATTTTTTTTAAAGAGATTTGAATCGTATCGCAGTACGAAGAAAATACCAGACAAATTCAAATTCAAATATTTATACTAAAACGTTGCCTTTTTAATTGCTTAATCGGAAAAAAAATTTAAAAACTTTATAATAAGTCAGAGGCGTACTTTTTTCTTAATAAAATTGTCTATACTTTTTACTGAGGCGCCACTGGACCCACTATTGTTAATCTAGGTAGAGCTTAACAAGCGCCTTATTACATTAAATAGGTGTACCAAATTTCATCCAAATCGCTTGAAGCATTTTTAAGATATTAAATAAATTTTGACTTTTTTAAAAAAATTAACGCCCTCTGTATCTCAGAAAAAAGGAAAATCCAAACATGTGTTTGTAGGAACTTTTTTCTTAAAACACATAATAAATGATCCTCTTAAGTTTCGTACCGTAGTTAGGAAACACCCTGTATATTTTCAA
>JACEGR010011315.1:0-15324 GCA_014170235.1 Listronotus bonariensis | reverse complement strand
CCTAGAACTTTCCGTTGCCGAAACTGACGCGATTTACGTTGGCCCAAATCAAATATTCACTTGAATGTTCTTTATTTAAAGGTGTCTATTTAATTTGGGAGAACGTAAATCGCGTCGGTTTCGCCGACCGAAAGTCCCTAAATTAAAGCTACGGTTTCCTAGGACTTTCGGTCGGCGAAACCGACGCGATTTACGTTCGCCCAAATCAAATATTCACTTGAATTTTCTTTTTATTTAAAAGTGTATATTTAATTTGGGAGAACGTAAATCGCGTTGGTTTTCGCCGACCGAAAGTCCCTAAATTAAAGGTACGGTTTCCTAGGACTCTCGGTCGGCCGAAACCGACGCGATTTACGTTCGCCCAAATCAAATATTCACTGGAATGTTCTTTTATTTAAAAGTGTATATTTAATTTGGGAGAACGTAAATCGCGTCGATTTCGCCGACCGAAAGTCCCTAACTTAAAGCCACGGTTTCCTAGGACTTTCGGTCGGCCGAGACCGACGCGATTTACGTTCGCCCATATAAAATATTTACTTGAATGTTCTTTTATTAAAAAGTGTATATTAATTTGGGAGAGACGTAAATCGCGTCGGTTTTCGCCGATCGAAAGTCCCTAAAATTAAAGCTACGGTTTCCTAGGACTCTCAGGTCGGCCGAAACCGACGCGATTTATGTTCGCCCAAATAAAATATTCACTTGAATGTTTTTTATTTAAAAGTGTATATTAATTTGGGAGAAGGTAAATCAGCGTCGGTTTTCGCCGACCGAAAGTCCCCAAATTACAGCTACGGTTTCCAGGACTTTCAGTCGGCCGAAACCGACGCGATTTACGTTCGCCCAAATCAAATATTCACTTGAATGTTCTTTTATTTAAAAGTATATATTTAATTGAGGAGAACGTAGAATCATCGGCTTTCGCCGACCGAAAGTCCCTAAATTAAAGCTAGGGTTTTCTAGAACTTTCGGTCGGGCGAAACCGACGCGATTTACGTTTGCCCAAATTTTTTACATGAATGTGGTTTCATTAAAATATCGTGGTAAACATACTAATGCAAAAAAACGCAAGACTATACTTTGGCCACTATAAATTGATAATTAATACATAGTAAGTAGGCATACCGGTTACTGTAGTTTTAAACCAATAAAATACATTTTTGTTCAAATGTTTTTCTCAAAAGTAAACAGAGTATCAACAATTAAAAAAAAATACATATTATCTCTTAATAAGTGGTATACCCATATACATATTAATTTTTAAATTGTTAGGTTTTTAAATAAAAGCGTTCTTTAGTAATATGAAGTTATTAATGCTATGGTTGCAAGAATAACCTTAAATAAAACAAAAAGAATTTGTTTTAATTGAAATTATTTAAAAAGTAAATAAAACACCTAAATTCGTATATATGCTTTTTACCATTTTGCGCTTGGACAAATTAAATATTATTGACGCATGTATAACTTTTATAATATGGCGAGCCGTTCCTCCTAGAGAAATTACGAGCCGCTACTGAATAAAATTATACGTATTGAACAACCCTGTATATTTTAAAGGAAACAGAGTATAAGATCTTTTAAACACAATTAACCTTTTCCATCATAGAGAAACGCAATTTCTTATTAAAATTCTTAAATGCCATTGAAAAAAATATTTCATAACTGAATGTTACGCACACTTAGAAAAAAATGTAATTAGGGAATATCTACAATCCAATGAAAAAACAAAAGATACGCGAATTACCAAAACATTGAAGGTTAATGTGTCACTAATTTTCACACCTGTCAATTTAGCACACAATTTTTAATATGTGGCAACGCACTGCCGCAGACAGGAAACGGAACGCTCGAACCATGACGAAAATAATGATTTGAAAATTATAGGGTTGTGAAAGGTTTGGGATTTTGTTTTATAGTTAGAAGGCTGGTGATAATTGTGATTTATTATTATTTGCACACTTTTTTATTTTTCTTTCTTTTGAAATAAAGAATAGAGCCTAAAACAAATATATAAAACATAATTTTTCAGAGCTTTTCAGTGCCACAATAAACATTTTTTATTTAACATTATGAGTAAATGAAGCTTAAAATAACTAAATAACTAATTTAAAAATCTAATTTGGAAACTTTTTTTTAATAATTAGTTTTTCAGTGCGTTTTAAAACTTTTTTGAAGTTTGTTTGTTTGTTATTTCTTCATTTTAATTTTAATATTATTTTATTCTTATTATTATATCTATCTACATCTTTAGGACGAATTGCAGATCAAATTGGAAGTTTTCGTGGGCCAAAGTCAATCCATTTTAATGCATCGATTGTCTGTTATACGGTCTATACAACCTTTCGTACAAGTTGTATAGTCTATGGCCCATTAGCGTAGACAATATTTTCAAATGGCTATATCTAAAAAACTGGAACATGCGACCCACACTAAATTTATACCAGATGCTGGTGGTCTTAAAAAAATAAAATTTTAAGTTACGAAAACAAGTAAATTTTTGGATAAGCCTTAGAAAAAATCCAAGTTTTAAAAGCGAATCTTCTGTTTGCTTTTTTTCGTAAATTTGATAAAATTTTGTCAAATGATTCCAAATTTAGATAAAATATCAACTTTTTTTTTACAAATAAGAGGCATCTGAAAACTTTGCATAAGAAAATTGTGAAGTGAAAAAACATCAACTGGCTATACGTAGCTTTTTAAAAGATACAGATGAATATATTTTTTTTTTAATTAAAAATTTGTCGATAAAATTTGATAAAGTTTACAAAAAAATGTTTTTTTTTTAAATGTGGATTTTAATTTTAAGTTCATTAAATTTAAATTAAAATTTCTTCACCAAAAGGTTGCTTTTAAGGCCACTAGCATCTGATATAATTTTGGTATGGGTCCCATGTCCCAGTTTTAAGATATAGACATTTAAAAAATATTATCTACGCCAGTGCATGAGCCTTGGTATTCAAGCCTTTGTTGACATTTTAGTTTAAAAATAAAAACTTAAAATAAAATGTCAAAAAATGTCCAAAAAATGTCCATTTAAAATTGCAAGTAATAGCTCTTTTGTATATAGATCTATACTTAAAATATCAGCTTTTGCCCTGTATTTTTTCAAAAGTAAATATTATTAAATAAAATAGCGTTAATAATATCCTGTCGATCTATTATTTTCTTGTTTTATTATACTAGATACATGTTTTAGTTTTATACAATATAACAACGTCCTCTAACATATAACAAAAACCTTTCTTGAATTTTGAGTAGGTACCTACAATAAGCCCTGCTGCTACACAGTGGTCTATGCGCAAAATTGTGTAACAAAGTGTTTTTTAACACGCTTTTATTAGCTTGGGTTGTATCTATCTATCTATCTATCTATCTATCTATCTATCTATCTATCTATCTATCTATCTATACGTAACGGAATCTTTGAGTCTAATTCTACCAACTCCCAGCGATTCAATTTCTTTGAAACTTTGCACACGTATCAAGGACCGATGACAATGCAATAATTTAAAAACAGTATCCCGTTATCCTGATTAGGACCGCCAGGATAAATAAATTCCTTTTACAGATCCTCTGTGAACGAGTAAACGAGCTAGAGCTAGGCGAGTGATCTGCGCATGCGTGCAGTTTCAGTCTTACATGCATACATATATACATACATACATGCATACATACATACCATGCATATCGAACTAAAAAATGAAAAATAAATAATAGTTTAAAAAAACTAAAAAAACATCGCTTTTATATGCAACCGAACTAAAAATTAGAAAATAATTTTCATTACAAGAGTTTGTCACTTCAGAATAAAAGCGTGGGGTGCTTAATATATTAAATGTATATAATTATTCTATTTGCAAATATCTATGAGGAAAAGTTATGAAAAAATAGTAAAATGCACCCCACGCTTTTTACTCTGAAGTGACAAACTCTTTGTAAATGAAAAATTATTTTCTAATTTTTAGTTCGGTTGCATATAAAAACGTGTTTTTTAGTTTTTTAAACTATTATTTATTTATCATTAACTAGTAAATATTAATTTGACGGTAATCGTTATTGTCTCGTTAAAAAGTTTAATTACTTAAGATTTTTGGTATTTAAGTTATCAAAAAAAAAAAAATAATAAAAATAAAAAGTGCAAAATAGAGCTCTACATCCAAATTTTATTTGTTATAATTAAAAAGTGCTATGTGCTTGAAATAGGGAATCCCTAAGCAGTAGCGTGGCATGACCAAAATTAGGCGTAGGCGAAGTCGTATCCGCAAGGCCTCTTTTATTGGAAAAAAATTAGGACCAAAAAAAAGGTTCCTTTAGGCGTAGACTAGCCGTTTTCAGCGAGGCCCCTTTTTGTCCTTGGAGCAAAAAAGGTCCCCACCCCAAATTTCACACGTAATACACTTATGCGAGGCCCCTTTCAAGACAAGTTACAATTTGCAAGCCTAAAAAAACCTTAACACTTTTTCATTTCTATGTTTTTCCCATTTTCCCTATGTCTCATTTTATACCTTCACATTGCCGCGAGGTTCCCCAAGCGCTAGGCCGTAGATGACCGCCTAGCTACGCTACTGTTCCTAAGCGTCAGGGGATAAACGCTGATAGTCCACTTTTAGCTATTAGTCCCCTGGGCCAGTAATGCAATTGTCTTTATGATAAGTAACACCTTTAAAACCTTTTTAGGGTTATTGTTATGTGTATATTCATACTACCATACATGAAAGCTGCGCTTAAACCCAGACTGTCAATGTTAAATGTTTCGGGTGTTGGACTGGGCGAACGCGACATTTTATTGTTCGGACAAGTTTACCACAATGGTAATGCAATCTTTAAACACTCTGTCATAAGACCCATGGACATGTTTTGGGTATCGGATTGGGCGGGTTTCCCAACTGTAAATATTACGATTTTGTAATATATTGACACCAAAAACATTTGACATTGACAGGTTGGGTCCGCTTAACCCAACCTGTCAATGTCAAATGTTTCTGGTGTCAATATATTACAAAATCGTAAGAGTTAGCAGTTAGGAAACCCGCACAATCCGCTACCCCAAACATGTCCATGGGTCTTATGACACAGTGTTTAAAGATTGCATTACCGTTGTGGTAAACTTGTCCGAACAAAAAGTGGCGCGTTCGCCCAGTCCGACACCCGAAACATTTGACATTGACACTCTGAGCTTAAGCGCAGCTTCCATGTATGAATATTCGTGGTAGACTCGTCAAAAGGAATACCCCTAAAAGGGTTTTGAAAATGTTATTATAATTAAGTGAATTTTATTACTGGCCCAGGGACTAACGTGTAAATGCATTTTTAAAAATTTTGTGGGATGTTTCTGTTTGATTCTCAATACTTCATTTGTTCTTTAGCTATAATTGTTGACACATTGAAGTCTTACATAATGTTTGCCCTTAAATTTTTAGTTTTTCCCACTGCCCTTTTGAGCTCTACCTAATACTATACGATGCATAACAAGTTGGTTTTTGTGTGTGAAGAACGTGCTCAGAAAGCACAGTGCCCCAAATGCCTCCATCCTGCCGCCCTGCTTTATTATGCAACAAGACAGACAAGTTTTTGCATTTCATGCAAAATATCAATTTAGAAGTTATTTCGGAATAAAAAATTAACTTTTATAAAAAATTAAAACGACGAAACGAGATTAATACCAGTAGCTAAAGAGTTAAGAAATTTACTAGCCAACATAAAAGAAGAGTGCGGGTAAGTGTGCCATACCGGGTGATGCATCGCCGAGGCGGGACACAGGAAATCCCATGTAATTTTTAATGGATTAGATAGCCAGATTGATAGATAGTTACAACCCAAGCACTAAAAGCGTGTTAAAAGGGAAAAAATTAAGATTTTAAAGAAAATAGACTGACTTCAAAAAATGAATAAAAACTATTAAAAAGTTAAAGATAATAATAAAAAAAAAAGGGAGTCAAGTAACAACATATGTGCCAAACTACTAACTGTTAATAGTGAAAATAAACAGAAGCTTTTAATTCTTTAGTACAACGACAACGCGGGTGATCCGCATCGCCAGGCGGGACATAGGAAATCCCACATGTAATTTTTAATGGGGTTAATTATTGGCTCCCTAACTATTTTGGAGAGAAAAATTCTATTGAAGTTTATTGAAGAGCACGCAAACCTACGTACAAGGTAAAAACTTTGCCGGATTTTTCGGTTAACCCGTTTGCTAGTTAGATGCTAATATATTTTTAAAAATTGCTACAATATTATCGCTCATATTTAAAAACAACAATAAAAATACCAGTTAGCGTGACATTACGTTGTTATTTTGAATGTTAGTGCTTTATTATTATAAAAAATCAGTACGGTGAAAAGATTAAAGTTGTATTTATACAAACCAATTAAGTTAAGTTAAACTAAACCAAAATAACAAATTTCAAGAACGTATGACATTTATAATATTTACATGCTTCAATAAATTATTAATAATATTACAATATTTATTATGTTGGAAATAAACTTAAGATTTTAAGAAAATTTTCAAATATTCTCTCTATTGACTGCTAGGCAATAACCCCAGACGTTCATAAAATTGTCTTCTTATATTGGCTAACTGGCATTCTGCAGAAATAGCATTTTTTTAATTCATCTATATTAGAGTAATCTTTATCCTTGTATATCATGCTTTTAAATGGCCTCAGAGGAAGAGGTCATTTGGCGAAATATCAGGAGACTGGCTGGCCAATTTATGGTGGTGATGTAGGCGAATAAAATTTCCATTAAAAGTATTGTGTAAATATTCCCGGACAGAGCCAGGGTATTATGTGCCGGGTAGCCATCCATTTGGTACCAAATTTCCTGATTGTCCTTGGATGCATCATTTAAAGCGGGTAAAATTAGTTCTTCGAGTAGTTCCAAATAAAATTCTGCATTCAAATTTTCGATTACGAAAAATGGTTCAATAATATGTTGTCCGAAAATCCCCGCCCAAACATTTACTTTCTCAGTGGATATTGCGTCCTCGTTTCGACAAATCTGTGTTGGTTTTCTTTGCTTCAGTATCGATAATTTTGATGATTGGGTTCATTGTTTAACGTAAGTGTGCACTCATCAGTAAAACAAATATTTCTTAAAAAGTCCCTGTCCATGTTTGCCCTTTCCATCATGTCGAAACAAAATTCCTGCAGTCGTATTTCATCCCCATCCCTTAGCTCTTGATGTCTTTTCATATTTGTATGAAATGTATTTATGCCTTTTCATAATCAGGAGCACTGTTGATTGATCTTTTCCCCATGATATCCTGAAGTTTCCTTGTACTCACCTTTCTTTCATTTTCTTCCACGTGCAATAAAATTTTCAAGTCTCTATCATCTCTTACATTTTCTTCTCTTTGATACTTCCTAGCTTCACATCGCAGTTATTTATCACTGTGCCTTTGGTCTTAAATTTTTTGATAGTCCTATAGACTGTTGATTTTCCGGGTATCGGTCTATTCGATACTGGCAGCGAACATGTCTGACACCTTTTTGGTAACTATTTCATTGATAGTCACAATTTAATCATCAATACGTTTTCTTCAGTAGTATAACTCATGGTTAATCTTTTCGCTCTACGATTTTTTGCTAATAATAAAGCACTAAATTTCAAAATGACAACGTTATGTCACGCCAACTGGTATTTTTATTGTTGTTCATAAATATGAGGCGATAATAATGTAGCAATTTTAAAAATACATTAGCATCTAACTAGCAAACGGGTTAACCGAAAAATCTGAAGTTTTTACCATGGACGTAGATTTGCATGCTCTTCAATAAACTTCAATAGAATTTTTCTTTAAAATAATTAGGAGAGCCAATAATTAACCCCATTAAAAATTACATGGGATTTCCTATGTCCCGCCTGGCGATGCATCACCCGGTATGTTGTATTAAAGAATTAAAAGCTTCTTGTTTATTTCATTATTAACAGTTAGTAGTTTGGCACATATGTTATTACTCGACTCCTTTTTTTTTATTATTATCTTTAACTTTTTAATAGTTTTTATTCATTTTTTTGAAGTCAGTCTATTTTCTTTAAAATCTTAATTTTTCCCTTTTACCACGCTTTTATTAACTTGGGTTGTAACTATCTATCAATCTGGCTATCTATGTAACGGAATCTTTGAGCCTAATTTTAACCAACTTCCAGCTATTCGATTTCTTTGAAACTTTGCACACGTATTAAGGACCCATGACAATGCAATAATCTGCAAACAGTATCCCGTTATCCTGCTTTGGATTGCCAGGAAAAAGAAATTCCATTATATTATAAAAACAACACCTGGGTCGCCATCTGTTGGCAACATTTCAAACTTTACTACTTTTAAAAATCGTACGTTCTGGCGGATGCGCCAGATTAGACAATTGAATAATCGAACTTGACAACATTTGCCGACGGGTTGGGGACCAGGGGCTCAATTCTGCTAAATTGAACTCATTCGTTCGCTGAAAGTATTCGTTCCGGGAGCGTATAACAATCATCTGTTTTTTTTTAAAACGCTTTTTTAACGAACGAATAACCTTCACTTGTTTTTTAAAACAGGCGGTCATAAAACAGAAATCTGTATTACAAACTGACATCTGAAAAAATTAACAGTCATAACATAACCTAAAATTCCTTTAATGTGAAATGAAAGTTGAAAAAATCAGTTAACCAAGCTATTAAAAACAAAGTATACACTTTAATTGAAATACAAGAAGCAAATAAATAATTAACATGGTCCTCCGCAGCCAGAATAATCATTCGTAAGCAAAATAGTTCCTAAATCACATAACCTATAACCATGAAAAACTATGAAAAATAATTAATAGTTTAAAAAAACTAAAAAACACGCTTTTATATGCAACCGAACTAAAAATTAGAAAATAATTTTTCATTAAAAAAATATTGTAACTTCATAGTAAAAAGCGTGGGGTGCTTAATATATTAAATGTTATAATTATTATATTTGCCAATATCTATGATGGAAAAGTTATGAAAAAATAGTAAAATGCACCCCACGCTTTTTACTATGAAGTTACAATATTTTTTTTAATGAAAAATTATTTTCTAATTTTTAGTTCGGTTGCATATAAAAGCGTGTTTTTTTAGTTTTTTAAACTATTAATTATTAGTTTATTATTAATATGTACTATAAAATTGGTAAACATACACTAAAAAACCCCAACAGTACCTCTTTTAGTTCGGTGTAAGGGTAAATTTCACCACAAGGTAGTTGATTTTTTTATTATTTGAGCCTATACCTATCTAAAGGCAGATTTGCCACACCAACCACGTACAACAGAGAAAAATAAGGCTAGGGCCTTTCTTTCTCGTGATTCTGACTTCGTTTATGGGACCATCGCAAAAGTGCACTCTTTCAAATAAAAAAAAATTAAATCGGCCCACAAACGCCAGGGTAATCGCGTAACATACGCACATTAAATTAAAATGAGTGTCTATTCACACTAAAATGTCAAGCTTTTTATATTAAGTTTATTTCAGCAGAATGTTGGAAACATGTTAGCAACAATCGTAAAACGCAGGAATTGTTTACAAACATATAGGCAGAAAAGTTGGCAACAATTTTCTGCTGGAACGAAATATAAACAGGGCCTGCATACTGCTTATATGTCTATACAAGAAAGGTTTTATTAACAATTTGTTAGTTATGTTTAAAGAACGTTTGCAAACTTTTCAAACAGTTTCCAATATGTTTTCAACATCTTAAAACTACTGGTAGAACAATAAAAAATTGTATAATGGAACAAACATGGCACTGCTGGAACGACAAATTTGACGTGCGCATGATCCGAACGGTTGCTAACATTTTTAACAGCCTGCTGGAACAAACCTATAAAATTAAATTTGGCTTTTAAATTTTTGCTTTATTACATGGTATTCTTAACGACTATTGGTAATTTAAATATCATGATACTAAAAACCATATTTAGTTTCAAATATTAGTGCTGGGAAACAACCTAAACACTTACTTATTGTTTTTCTATAAGCTTTCGAAAGTGACGAACTTGACAAGCAGCTTCAAATTAATATAATATATGCTAAAAAAATGAAGTTGTCATTATTCTAAAGTGGTAAACCATCTTGCTATTATATTTTAGTCGAAGATAAACAGTTTTGCTTTTATTCAAATAACTAATGAAATGCTTTAAATAAAGCATTTTAAGCTATAAATTCTTGCTTTTCGTATCAAGCAGTCTATAGTATATATTTCATTAATTTTTTAAATAGATTTTTATGACTTGACTACTTTACACTGGCGTAGATAATTTCATTTCCTGGGAGAGGGGGTGATGCAATGGGTAAAGTAGATATGTTTCTACCTAAAAATGTGCTTCCCTTATAAAAAAATATATTTCTGATTTTTCATTGTCCTAAAACATCATATTGTGCTACCAATAAACAATTACAAGATCTTCGCACTTATAAACTTTTCTTGTCAACCTTATGTGTAATAACCCTTACAAATTTCACCTTCCTAGGGGAAAGCGGCAATTACCTCTTTTCTCCCCCCACCCTTATTTACGCCAGTGCTACTTTATTGGTATTTGTTTTGCTGGCCATATATTTGTAGAAACTGTGAAAGCGTAGTGTTTTAGTATGGTTTCTTATTGAACATTATTATTTTGTGTTAAGCCATTGAAAAGCTACAAACCCATTACTGGGTGACAAATGTCAATTGAATAAGTTTTTTGAAAAAAAAAACAGTTTAGTCATTCAAAAATATTAGATTAAATAGTTTATATTTAACATAGGATAATTTATATCTAACATCCTACAATTCCAAAATCTGATAATATTTTACCTCAAATGAATAATATAAACTGATAAATCATTCAAATTTAATCTCATAAATTCATCTAACCCCATTAGATCCCAATTTCGGTAAGATTAAACTACCCCCAACTTTAATCCGATATTAAAGGACGAAGGTCAACTTAACCACTCTGACATTTCTGCAAAGTACAAGTCAGACCTTCAGGGTGAAACTCGCTTCGTCCTAGGCGAATCCCACACAATTTGTTAATTTGACATTTGATGTTGTATCTCTTGAACTTATGAAATATTTGGTGTCTGTATTTCATCCTAGAAGTTTGCCAGGACTAACTAAGAGATATTTGATATTAGTGTTAGGTAATATTAAGTTTCATCTTTAATTTAATCTTGCTAATTTAAAGTGTAGAGGGTGGCACCTTTTCGTTGACCTTGCAGGGTATAGCAAAAACTAAAAAAAAAAAATAGAACAAATTTGATTGCGCAATCTCAGTTTCAATTTTTAAAACAAATTTAATGGGAGAGTTAATCACGGTTTACATGTTTCTTTTGGAAATACATATTGTTTTTCAAATTTTGTTAATTTGGCCAGGCACTTGTAACTCTCTTGATATTAGGGATAGAAAAAAATGTAAATAGAAAAGTTTTAGAGATTTTTACGTAAAATTCAGTGGCGAATCTATATTTTTCCATAAAGTTTTATTTTAAATTTATACCACAAAGTTAGGTTTTTTTTTAAATTGGAACACCCTGTTAATTTTATTGCGAAAAGTAAGGTTAAAGCGACCTTACTTTTCGCGCCGTGAAAAATACCACATTTCACATATTTAATTTGCCATAGTTTCGGAAATATAGCCATCGTCAGAAGTTCGATAGCATAATGGCACTTCTAAATTAAACACCCTGTATATTTAGAAACCAATAAAAATACATTCTAAAGACTTTTAGGAATTTACTACATTTTAAATATTTTTATCTAACAATTTCGGAAATATAAGCTTCCAATTCTTAGTGCGTATATTTACTATTTTAGATTTAAATGGTCATATTTCAAAAACTATAAAAGATCAAATGTGATATTTTGGTAAACCTTTTTAAAAATATCCACGGAACGTTAAAAAAATGAAGGTACAGGGTGTGCGGTTAAAAAAAATATATATATTTAATATGGCCATATATCCGAAACTATTAAAAACAGAGATATCAAATATAATATTTTTTATAGCTTTTAAGGAGACCTTTTAACTGGTTATAAAATATACAGGGTGTTTCATTAAAAAAACAACCCTGTGTTATAACTTTAAAATACAAGTCAATGGAAAAAATATAGGTAGGCCACTAACTTTTACCTAAATATTACTAAATCTTTTCTACTTACGATTTTTGTATCTCTAATATCAAGCAATTAAGTTAGCTACATCCCCAATTATAAAACAAAATCAAAATAGACCTATTACAAATTACCTTTTACCGTACATTCCCGGACTATCAAATAAAATTCAACGAATAGGACATAAATTTAATAATCGCACAATCTTTAACACACTATCAGATCTCAATTAACAAAAACAAAACCATACAACTTAAATGAAAATACAAAAAATGTCATTTATAAAATACCTTGCGAATGCAATAAGTTTTATATAGGTGAAACTTGTAGACCATTAGCCAAACGCATAAAAGAACACAGATCATACATTCAAAACACAGAATTTCATAAATCAAAAATCTGCCAACACGCATTTGATAACAATCATAGAATAAACTGGGATGCTTCGAGCATTTTAGCAAAGGAAACTTGTTCTAAAAAACGGAAAATCAAAGAAAGTGCGTATATATTATTAAATTAAAGATAATTGTGTAGCATCAATTTCAGTTAATTTAAATAACACTTGGTTGCCTTTGCTTGATAGTGAAGTATTTTCAGGAAGACTAAAAATTAACTAACTATTCACCTTTTTGTAATATAAACAATAAATACACCAGTAACCAGTTATCTAGGTCACTATGACACTATAACCAAACAAACATATTTGAGATTTATTGTCAAAGATATTTTTAGAATATCCTAAAAAAAAGCAAATTGAAATTTAAAACTTTAATAATAGTTTATTTTTATTTTTAATAATTTTTATTTAATTTATCTTGACAACGATGGCAGATATGCCACCGAAACGTCGATTTTTAATTATCTTTTGACTTGTTTTATTTTTTGTTTTTTTGGTACTTTTAATTTTGGCGTGTACCCAAATAATTACCATCCGCCGAACTACAGAACATATCTTCAATGATATACGGTATTAAAGAAAAGGAAAGAAACATTTGTTATTTATTTTATTATTTTTAATACGTACCAAATATTGAAAGAAAACTCCGTGTGGTACCCTGTATATACCATCTAAATAAAACATTTTTATGTTTTCTACACAGAAAATGTATACTTTTTATGAATCGCTCCAAGTAACCGTTTTCAATATATTTGCGTTTAGGTGGTCTGCTGCAACCCAAAAATACCTATAAATTATTTTAAGTCACAACTGGCCAATCATTAACTAGTGGTTAAATGTATATCCATTACACTGGGCCTAAATATTCGACTATTTTATTTAATATATTGAAAATATTTTTAAGGGGACAAGAAAAATATATAGTAAAGGTTTAAGCTCTAAACATTAATATTAAGAAGTCTATCCTATTTAGCAATTAACAATTTTTTGACTTTTTTATGCAAAACTTTCAAATTTATGTTCTAGAACAATTTACCAATACCAAAGACAATTGTAGTTTCACTATAGACACCCAGAACAATGCTCAATTTTTGGTCATAAGCTTGGACGCTCGCTTCGTGGAATTTATGAAGCGAGTATCCATCGAGTACACACGTAAACAGTACGTATAATTTGCCGCTTCATAAATTCAGCCAAGCCAGCGTCCAAACTGATGACCAGAACTTTAGCATTTATCTTTGCCAATACACATTCTCAAAAAAGAAATAATTTCTCCACAAAAAGCTCAACTTCAACGTTGAATGACTTTTTAAAGGGTGAATTTATTTAAAAAAATTCTAAAAATATTTACTAGATTTATTTAATTATTGATATTTGTAAGAGAAGCAAAAATAGAAACTCAAGAAAGAAAATTAAAAAATTGTTCAATGTTTATAGCCTGATTACATTAAAACGGTCTATTTGACGACAATTTACAAAAGAGCGATATTTTATTGTTACCCTAAACAATATTTTTTTGGTCTAGTCTAAATTCAAAATACATCTTTTTGGTCGCACTAAATAGGCTATTGATTCTGTACTTTTAAAAGGAACTTAAACGTTAAAGGGGTTTTATTATTTGATATGGTCAATGGACCCCGAAGTATTAAAAACCGCGTAGTGCTACCATTTTGAGGGGTGCGTTTTTAGAATGGGGTGAAAACAGCCCTTTTTAGTTTTTTGAGGTTAGGTCAAAAACTACACACTTTTCCATGTAGTAGTCAATAGAAAAGTTGTAGGAAATTAAATTCTTCATCAAATTGCTTGTACCGAATTAAAAAGAAGTTATTTTTGACAAAAATATGCTCAAAAAACAAAGCAAAAAAAACAGGAAAAAACGCGTTTTTATTATATATCTTTTTTTTGTATTTTGCCCTATAACTTTTTTCTATGAAGATTTAGGTATAGGCATTAGTTTATAGAAAAAACCTCCGTCCTTTTATTACAAAATGACGCTAGGTAGAAGTCTTTAGAGCTCAAAGTATTCAAGAAACGATTTTTAAATGATTGCCACTCACATCGTTTTTCGGCAATTTTACCTATTTTTCGCAAACAATGTTCTGTAACTCTTTTCTACGCAGTTTTGGGTATAGTCAATAGGATATTTAGTTAAAAGAGATAACATATACCTTTAAAACGGTCTATTGGAAGACGCTCTAAGACTATTTATAAGTACGATATGTTTCTTTAAGCCTTTCTGATTTTTTTAAACCTTAACTTATATCTTTCTAATTTCTCGTTATAGCTTTTTTCCTTCTACATGTAGATATATGTACAAAAAGCAAAAACGGATTTCCGTATCTTTAGAATTGCTTATTGTAAAAAGGCTGAGGTTAATTCTAAACAGAATATGGTTAGTCAAAGTGTCATACTGCAACTATTTTTGATAATTGTTACGTACATTTTCTTAATTTTTCGGTATTACTTATTTCTTTGTGCATTTGGGTATATATGTTACTAAATAAAAATAAAAGCTTATTTGCATACCTAATTTAGTCACAATTAAAAAAAAAATCAATTTCAACATCTACTTCTTCCTTAGCTTTACTATCTTCTTCTAAAATCTCAATTTTATCAGAGTTCTAGCAATTGATACATTACTCATTGCAGAAAATGGAACACTTAATACCTAACTTTCTGCAACCACAGTTTCTTGTTCATCCTTTCGTACATCGAAAGGCTATTTTTTCAAAACGCCAAAAACTTGTGGCGTAGGAGCTTTGAGAGGTAATATTGACATAATTTTATATCTTTAATTTTTATACAAATATGTAACTAA
>JACEGR010011314.1:0-15327 GCA_014170235.1 Listronotus bonariensis | reverse complement strand
AAAGTGTGACGTATTAAAGTTATATTTTTTTAAATGGAACACCCTATATTTCATGACGGTTTTAGATTATACTTTAAAAAATAACTCAAGTTTGTTTATAGTACTAAGTGTCTAATTTTATTCGTTTTTGTGATATTTAATTTTTTTGAAAAATGCAGAGGTAAAATTAAATTAATTTTACTTTACCACTTTTAACACTTTAAACTTTATAATGTGTAACAAGATTAGAAAAAGTCTGCCATATCATACGTAGGTCAAATCAAGATCAAATATTGTACAGGGTGATCAAAAAATAATTTCAATTTTTCAGAAAATCAAATAGCCAAATCTCTCTTATTTTCAATGGAACAGCCTGTATTTTTTACGTCACATGATGACAAATAATATACTCTTTCAAATAGTGTATAGGTTGCTTATACCTATCTTTTGTGCTTTTTAGTAAAATCTGTTTTTACAAAGTTTTAGTCCAAATATTTATTTAAATTAAAGTTGGCTGTGACATAGCAGCCATTAATATTTTTCTTAAGAAAATAACAACGACCATTTATTGATTACTAGAGTTATAGGTCACAGAATGTCGTCATAACTGACCAGAGGTGTTATTAGGATTGTTTAAAAACACAAGTTTTTATCATTACCACATTTAGCTGAAATAAGTGTTATTGGAAGTAGCATTATAAGCAAGTAATGATTTTTTTTGTGAATTTTAAAAATAGTGGCAGATAATACAAAATCTTTTAATTTTGTGCCTTTTTCCAACAAATTTACATTTTGCAATAACGGCTTAGTAAATAGGCATAGCTTTATCACATCTTACTTACATTTAAATAGACATTGGGAATAAAAATATGTTAAAACGGAATTTACTTAAAAAGTATAAAAGATAGGTATAGGCAACCTATACACCATTTGAAAAAGCATTTGGTTTGTCATCATGTAGTGTAAAAAAATACAGGGTGTTCCATTTAAAATAAGAGAGATATTGCAATTTGACTTTCTAAAAATTGAAATTATTTTTTGATCACCCTGTATAATCTATGGTCTCGATATGACCTACGTATGATAAGGCAAACTTTTCCTAATCTTGTAACAAATTTTAAAGTTTAAGGAGTTTATATTGTTAAAATAAAATTAATTTAATGGCACCCCTGCATTTTGAAAAAAAATCAAATATCACAAAAACGAATAAAATTAGACACTTGGTACTATTAACAAACTTAAATTATTTTTTATGTAGAATCTAAAACCGTCATAAAATATAGGGTATTCCTTTTAAAAAATATAACTTTGATATGTCACACTTTTTTGAGACATCCTGTATAGAGTAAAATAATTTTATACTGTGGCCTTATCCGACCTGTATATGTTTAAGTATTTACTTTTTTAAAAACCCCATGGTTATCCAGCTACAGACCGTGTCGAATATGGTGGGTAAAAATCGCAACATTTATGGCGTTCGTATTTTGTTTGTCATGCAATTGTTTTTATTAGGATTTTTAAATTCTCGGAGCTAAAATACATCGTTTAGCTATCTTGAAAATCTTTGAATTCGGGAAAAATCAGAAAACATTCCGTTTTTTCTCTTAAATGGAATACCCTGTATATAATCAAATTACACCAAGTTACAAAGAGCAGCTTTTACAAGTTCGTGTTAACAAACTCAGACTTAAATTGTTATGTGGTTAAAGTCCCAGCTAAATTTTAAAAGCTGTCGAATGCATGGTCGCCTAGATTTACCAACTATGGTTCGCTTTTAGAGTAGAAGTATACTAACTTAAGGATTGCCGCTCTAAGAGCATTATTAATAAATTTTATAGATCCTAGTATGGAGTAACTTACAGGCTAGTTTGACATCTCCGTGAGCAAAAGCTGACGCGGCACGGGGTCTGTGAGTGACAAGGGCCAATTCGCCAAAGTAACCCCTTTGCCGATACGATTAATTTCAATTTCTTTACCGCTGTCGTCGAGGGACACTGATGACGACCTCGCCGTTTTCGACAAAATACATTCCATCAGCTGCATCGCCCTAAAAAATAATGTATATTAAAATGGTCATTTATATAAAAGTGTACAAACTGATATTTTATCGATATGTTGCATACTATTTTTTTCTACGACATTTTATACACGTTTTATTTATCTATACTTAATAATTAGTTTAGTATTATTGTTATTTTCAGTAATTTCATTAAATTAATGTATCTAGTTTAAGATCCGAATAGGAAGCTATTTTTACACATCTGTTTACCGGATAAAAATAAAAACCAGTTGTATGCGTGGGTAATGGCTGTAGGTAATAAGCCATATTACCTGTTTAAAATCACATTAATAATGTATATATTTTTTAACAGTTGTAGAAAAAAAAATTACTGATATATTAGCACTCACATGTAAAATAAAAATAAAACTTGACATTATACAAGGTGCATAAAATTTTTTAAAATATATTTTCCTAAATAATCATAGCCTTGACCAAAATTTTTAGGCAATCCTATCTATGGCAATATGTTTGGTTAAATACTATATTTGATATACAGAATCAGCCAGTCAAATAAGTAAACAAGTATGGGTGGAAAGAAGACAGTCTATCGCGAATTCCAGCATGTGAACATTTCGGATTGGGTGATTAATAGTGCTTTTTGTTATTGCAGTACGTAAGTCAATAAGTGCGTTGCATTTCAATATATATGCCTCGAAATAAATGGGAATGTAACAAAGCATCATTTCATAAACCGAATTTGATTTTGTCGTCGAAATATATTTTGAAAGCAAAAAAGGCCCTCGACCCAAAAGTGACACTGCATCACCAAATACGTTTTTGCTGGGGGACCAAATCTCGTTAACTTTTTCGTCTTTCTAGAGAAAGAAAAATTACGTGATATAGGCACAGAACCCCACGGTGAGATATGGTGAAATTCAACGAAATTTATGGACGGCGCCATAACAATTTTTATCCGGTAAACAGATGGATGAAGTTTGCTTCCTGTTGGGATCTAATGGTAGGTTTATATCTGACATTTATTGCATGATAATTTATGTCAGACAGAAATTCTGGCTAATGTAAACGGTCAAAAAATTTATTCTTTCTATTCTATTTTCGGTTTTTGGCTTTCGCACATAATGTATTCAGCCATAGTCAAGTGGTTGTGGTCATAAAATTTACGTCCGATAGAAATTTTTATTTTTACATTAGCCAGAATTTCTGTCTAACATAAATATCATGCAATAAATGTCAGATGTAAACCAACCATAAGAATAATCTGCAGATTGATAAGATTTTTTTAAATTTAGTGAATTCTGATCTAAAAGAAGTGATGGCGGAATCTATGGTAACTTGATCTTTGGTTTAGTTGATGTCGCGATTACTGTTACAAAAACAAAATACCAGATACAAAAATACTTAACATAATAAAAAATGTAATCAGGAAACGAACTGTATTTTATACCCAGAAAGAGTACTTGGTACTTACTTGCTTGATAATTCTCTCGCCTTTAGCGAAAGACCGAGGAACCAAAGCGTCCGCTAGATTCATTCTTTCATATGGCTGTAAAGTTTTCAGCATTGGAACGCTCTCGATCAATGCCTCATACATCTTCCTCTCTTTTGAAAGCCGATTTCAACAATATGCGCCTAAAAAAATAGAAAGCAATGTTAAGGCAGTTGTGACTCTATGCAAATAAACATATACCAGATAGTTGACTCCAAATGTAACTCCTTGATGACCTTTACTCTCTTTCACACTAGCCTGTGACGGACCGATGCTACCGAAGTGCATGGAGTCCTATGAGACCTTTCACACGGTGAGAATCCGAATAGTAAGCGAGCTCTCATAAAGCTCCATATATTTTTTTATAAGTCTGTCCGACCTGGCAAGTGTGAAACGATAGTTAACTTAATATAGTGCCTAGGCCATATTTTGACATGTTTCGGGTGTAGGACTGGGCAAATTCGTACTTTTTTGTCGGACAAGCTTACCACAATGTTTAACATGCAATTTTTAAACATTGTGCCAAAAAATGGTAAAGGTTACAGTCATGGTACCCGCCCAGTTCTATCCCCGAACCATGTCACTTTTGAGGCCTTATGGTATCGTGACTGTAACCTTTACCTTTTTCGGCACAATGATTAAAAATTACGTGTAAAACATTGTAAACTTGTCCGACAATAAAAGTGTCGTGTTTGCCCAGTCCGACACCGCGATATTTGAAACATGACAACATTAACAGGCTGGGTTAAAGCGCCGCTTTCATATATGGCAGTATAAATATTCTTGGTAGACCCTTCAAAAGGAACCCCCTAAATAGGTTTTAAAAAGGTTATTGAAATAAAATGTATTTATTATAGCCATAGAACTAATGAACAGTATCGGTGTCGTTATTATCATAAGTCTAATTCACAGCTGGTCCAGGCACTATACTGAACACCCAGTATTAAAAAGATTATACATTTTAATTAGAATACTTAACATTGGGAAGTTTTATAAATTAAAAATAATTCGTGATATGTCAAGGTTTCAAACCTTTAGAAATATATATAATTTAAATATATAAACTAATAATAAAAATTAAACAATTTTCAAGGTTATACTTAAACAATAACAATGTCGACCGTGTAAAACTGTAAAAACAAATATCGAAAAATTTAATATTTTACGAAAGCGTAGAAGGGCCACATACTACTTTTTTTTCAAATTCCGTAAAAAAATACAAAATTTTGTAAAAAATACGGAATTTCTGTAAAAATACGGAATTCCGTAAAAATACGAAATTACGTAAAAAAACGAAATTCCGTGAAAAAATGCGAGAATTTCGTAAAAAATACGGAATTCCCTAAAAAATAGGGAGATTCTGTAAAAAAATACGACATTCCGTAAAAAAATACGGAATTTCGTAAAAAAAAATACGAATTCCGTAAAAAATACGAAATTCCGTGAAAAAAGCTACGGAATTTCGTAAAAATACGGAATTCCCTAAAAAATAAGGAATTCTGTAAAAAATATGAAATTCCGTAAAAAATCTGAATTTCGTAAAAAAATACGGAATTTCGTAAAAAAGACTACGGAGATTCCGTAAAAAAACTACTGAAATTTTGTAAAAAAATTTTTACAAAATTCCGTATTTTTACGAAATTTCGTACTTTTACGGGATTTGAAATAAAAAGTAGTATGTGGCCCTTCTACGCTTTCGTAATATTTAAACACAAGACAATTTGAAAAATAAGGCAGTAGAAACCTAACTCCAAAAATACTGGGTGTAAAATGGTAGAAATGAAGTTAAGTAAAAGTTAAGGTTTAGTGAAGCTCATACAGGCTCCCCTGGTTTGGGGGATGCCCGTACAAAATTAATTTAGTTAAATAGTTCCTGTAGTCTAATAGTGAAATAAAAAGAAAGTTTTTGTCCACCGGTCTTATAGTTCCCAGAAAATAGTTCCATTTGGTACATTTGCCCCCAGTGACATAAAGTAAGGGTGTTCGAAAAGTTTTGAGATATACGTACATTTATTTGATTTTTTCAAAATAATTTCCACCACATTGCATACACTTTTCCGTTATAACCAACCAGTCACTGAAAATAGCTTTCCACTTTTCATTTGAAATTTCAGCGCATATTTATCCCAGGCCTCCAGTAGCGCGTCTTCAGTTCTAAACTTTTGTCCTTTCAGTTGGCTCTTGACAAAAGGAAACAACCCAAAGTTACACGGCGCCAAGTCGGGGCTATAAGGCGGATGTTCCAAAAGTCTCAAGCCTGCATCTGTCAAAAATTGACTGGTAAGTTCAGCTCGATGAGGTGGGGCATTGTCATGATGAAGGTACCAGCCAGCGAGTTGCGAGTTTGGGCGAATCACTCTTAACTTTTCTATAAGTTTTGAAAGGCATACTGTAGTGTACCAGAGAGCATTGACGGTCTTCTGTTTAGGAGTACAACACGTTCAATTATTCCTCTTGAACCAAAGAAAACAACTATCATTATTTTTTTACAGATCTTGATTTGCGAACTTCGGTCGGAGTTTCTTCACCTTCAAGAACCCATATCTTATTTTGTTGTTTAGTTGGGACGTCGTAATAATAAAGATAAGTTTCATCTCCCGTGACGATCGACACTATGTCTTTAGATTTACCCTCCTGGAATTTGGACATCATTTTTTACACCAATTCACTCTTTGTGTCTGCTGCTCGGGAGTTAACTTGTGTGGAACCCAAAGAGTACAAATTTTTCTAAAACTCAAGTGCTCATGTATGATCGTGTGTAATGTTGCTAAACTAATGTTCAGTGTCTCTTCTAACTGTCGATAGGTAATTCGTCGGTTTGTTTCTGTAGCTTTTTGGACGGCAGATATGTTTCTAGGGTAACTACTTCACACGGTCGACCTGAGCGTGAGGCGTCTTCAAGCGAAAACGAGCCCCGCTGAAATTGTTTGTACCATCTGTATATGGTCACACGAGATGGACAGTCATCACCAAGTATAGGCTTCATTTCTTCTAAACACTGTTCTTGAGATAACCCACGTGAAAAGTTGTATTTCAAAATTGCACGGCACTCGATAGTCGTCCACGACGCCATTGCGCTAAAATCTCTGGACACGAACTGGCGCAAAACTGATAGTTTACTAATAACTATGTAGGACTACGACATGTCATGACATGTACAAACAAAAACATCAATGTTACTTTCCTGCACCGTTTAGTTACAAAGTATCTCAAAACTTACTGAACACCCTACGTGTTTGCACTTGAATCTATGTCAAGCATAAAGCACAACTGAGGGCTAACCGTTACTGCTAGCTAATCATCTGCGATATATGGAATAATCCAAAAAGGGTGGTAGGATTCACAATAAAACCCACAAAATCTGACACTTATCCAGAACTAAAACAATTTATTATCCACACAAAAAATGAGGGTATATATTGAGTACTTACTAACTACTAGTTACCTGACAAAAGTTCAAATGATTTTCTTTAATTATCATTTAAAATTATTAATAAGTTCTTTAAAAACTAGTAATTTATCTAAAATAAATTCTACAATTATTACGAAAAAAAATACAAATGTTTTTAATCTAAACTAGAAAATGACTAAAATTAAACGTTTGTTTACTTTTGTCTTTTTCTAGCGCAAGCACTTTGATTTAACAAACTGAGTTAGTCCACAGAAATTATTTAAATTTCACTTCGTTTTAAAATTTAGCATCACTAAATTTTAGAGCAGGTACTTATTGATTTTATAAAACAGGAAAGAATTACCAAAAAACAGTGATTTCAATATAATTAAAGAGTACTTACAGTTTTTGAGCAGTGTATAAAATTATTTTATAAACTTAAGAGTACACAACCAGGGTAAACGAAAGCTTCCTTTTCATTTATTTCTTCATAACTATTTGTCACTTTTCGTATTTTTAAACTTGTTATTTGTTTCACTTTTTACTTAAAGAGTTTTGGAAAATGAAGTACACCTTATGGTTTTTATGTAATTCATTAATTTTGCCACACTATGCAACTTAAGAGAGAAGATCAAATACTTATTTCTTTGATCGGAGTTTTTAATTTGCAGTAATGCAAATTTAGAGAGAAAACCAAAAAATTTGATTTATTTGGTTAGAGTAATTTGCAACTTTATGCAATTAAAAGAGAAGACCAAAATAAATTTCTTAATTTTTGGCCGAAATATTAATTTGACACTGTGGTCAATAGAGTGAATTACGATATCGTAAAATCTTAGAGAGAATTAAAACAGAGCTTGTGGTGCATTCAAATTCTTAAGACACACTGCCGCTGTGTACGTCGGCGCGGCTACCCCTCGCTGCTTGTATCGTTCGGCTTAATCCGAAGACTCTCGAACGTAGGACCAGAGATCTGACCTTGGTTTCGTAAATTATGTGTTTTATTTTGAACACCATGAGAGGGAAGAGTTTATAAAAATTATCTCCGAGTGAGACAGATAATGCTTGCTTTGGCGGCAAGTTTTTTATATGAATTCTTAGAACGTTAAGGTTTATTTTTAGGTTTTATTGGAATTTTGTTGTCTTTTGACCAAATATGGTAAATATTTTATGGGTACAAAAATTGTTTAATTAAAAAATATAGATTTATGTAGGGGTTTTTGTATAATAAAATATGATATACTGGATGGGTAAATATTTTAATTTCTTGTTGTAATGTGAAATTACAACATATTGCCCCCGTTGAAGCGTTGTAGCTTCAAAACGAGAACAAAAGAGATAGTAAACAAAGAGTATGGAAGATATACAATGTATACATATGTCAAGTTAGAGAAACGATGAATGAAGTTAACGTAATTAAAAGTCATTTTTCTGAAAATAACTCAGGGGTGTCCTGTTTAGGTAGAGGACAAATTTTCGTGATACTTCTTGTAAAGACACCATCTTGAGTTTTAATTTTAACTGCCCTAACACGGTTATCTTTACCAGGGATCACTTCTAAAATTCGAGCCAAAGGCCACTTAAGAGGAGGGGTTTCGTCGTCTTTTAAAAGAACCAGTGAATTTATTTCTAAATTCGGATAGTGTTGAAACCATTTGGGTCTATTTTGTAGTCGATTTAGATAGTCAACTTTCCATTTTTTCCAAAACGTTTGTTGTACCTGTGTAAGTCTTTTGTAAATATTAAGTCGATTTGTAGAAAATTTCAGTAACATCCTTTTCAGGATGTGCTGTAAGACTTGTGCCTATCAAAAAATGACCAGGAGTTAAAACTTGATAATCGTTAGGATCGTTTGAAATTGCACAAAGTGGTCTTGAATTTAATATCGCCTCTATTTGGACTAAAACAGTATAAAAATTCTTCAAAAGTGAGTTTTGTTTCTCCTATTAATCTGTGTATGTGATATTTAGCACTTTTAACCAGCGGCCTCCCAGATTCCACCCCAATGCGGACTTCTGGGAGGTATGAATTTAAATTCTATTTCAGTTGTAGAAAGAAATTCCTTTATGGAGTCTGTATTTTGTTTATTTTGAAAAATTGATAGAGTTCATATAGTTGGTTTTTTGCCCCCACAAAGTTTGTAGCATTATCACTATAAATAGTGATGGGATTTCCAATGTCTGGAAATAAAGCGTTTTAGAGAAAGAATGAAATCTTGTGTTGACAGGCTAGACACTAGTTCAATGTGGACAGCTTTGGTTGTCATGCACACAAAATTGCCATATAGCATTTAACTATTGGTGACTTGCGGAGATTTGATGATTTTAAAAAGAAGGGACCAGCATAGTCCATGCCTACGCGCTAAAAGTACGATTTATTTGGACTCTATCTTGAGGTAAATCAGCCATCAGCTGTTCTGAAGGCTGCAGTGAACCGAAAGCAAGTAATACAAT
Source organism: Listronotus bonariensis (assembly GCA_014170235.1). NCBI lineage: Eukaryota > Metazoa > Arthropoda > Insecta > Coleoptera > Curculionidae > Listronotus > Listronotus bonariensis. Next base: position 5,995 of record JACEGR010011314.1, on the reverse strand, counting down.
TGTGTATGATCTCGTTTAATGGTGCGAAGGCCATTTAAAGGCCAGTATTTAAGTTTAAAATTTGAAAGTACATTTTGAGCCCCAGCATGGCCTAATCTTAAGTGTTCTTGTTTTAACATCATTTCTACGACATGATTCTTAGAGGGTAGTAAAACTGGGTGTTTATGATCGAAAGGTATATTAGCGTTTGCCAATCTACCCCCGACACGAATCAAATCATTTTTATCAATGAAAAGATTGAGTTTTCTAAGAGCCTTATCAGAAATTAATTTATCGTTTTTTAATTGAGAAGCTTCCCTTGAAAAGTGTTGAGATTGAATTAGTTTTAATATACAAATTCGAGAAGAGTCTAATTCTTTTACTGAGAGAGGTCCATATATATATTTTTTATTTTTTAAGTTATTAAAAAATCTAAAAATGTATGCAATCACTCTTTGTAATTTTGAAAATTTAGAGTAATTTAAGAAGAAAGCTGTGCAAGCAATGTCATGTTTGACTGAGTTTTGAGATGCTTGATTGCAGGGAGCAATACGAGAACAAGAGACATTTTGAGTGTTTTCAGTTGAAATGAACATTGTAGAGATCTGAGATGTATTTTTCTTTAATTCGGGTAATTCCGTTACAGTGGGAGTAAAGTCGTATTTGGAAAGGTCAAGTTTGGGGTCAAGAAGAAAATTGGGACCATGCCACCATAATTTTGAGTCAAGGATATCAGCTATAGTCACACCTCTGGATGGTAAGTCAGCAGAATTGTTAGCTGAATTTACGTGACGCCATGTGCACTTGTCAGCAGTTAATGTTTGAATTTGTGCAATACGATTAGAGACAAAGACACTCCATCGAGATGGGTCACTGCGCACCCAGCACAGAGCGATTTGGGAATCTGTCCACAGATTGACTGAATTTGGGGTAATTCTTTGTTCATAAATTGATAAAAGTTTATTAACAAGTTGAGAAAGTAGAAGCATGGCACAAAGTTCAAGTCGAGGTAGGGTAACTGTTTTTAAAGGTGCAACTCTGGCTTTTGAGGAAATTAAAAATGAAGATACTGAATTATCAGAATATACTGTTCGTAGATAAACACAAGCTGAGTATGCTTTCATGCTTGCGTCTGCAAAGCCATGTATTTGAATGTCGACTATTGGTTTATCAAGAAAAAGATAACGAGGTATTTTTAAATTTTGTAAAAGAGAAAGATTTGATATAAACTTTTTCCATTCTTGCAAGATTGCATCATCAGTTATAGGTGTGTCCCAGTTAATTTTTAAGGACCAAAGTTTTTGCATGATGAGTTTTCCTATAACTATGACTGGAGCTAGGAGACCAAGAGGATCATAGCATTGTGCTATTGTAGATAAAATTTTTCTTTTGTAAATGGTTCAGAAAAACCTTTTTGGGGTTTGAAACAGAAAAATAATCATAAACGGGATTCCATCTGAGTCCCAGTACTTTGTTGGGTGTGTCGTCAAAGTCGATGTCACGATCAGTGGTGTGAGAAATTGTCTTTAAAAATTTAGAGGAGTTACTACACCATTTGTGTAGAGGAAAACCAAATAGGTTTAGAAGTGTATTTAATTGTTTATATAGAGTTTCTAAATCTTCTTGTCTGTCAACTCCAGAGAGTATGTCATCACAGTAAGTTTGGGTAAGTAAAGCATTAGATGCTAAGGGATATTCGTTTTTGTTATTATGAGCTATTTCATTAAGAACTCTTGTTGCTAAGAAAGGAGCAGAATTTGTTCCGTATGTGACAGTGTTTAATTCTATACACTTTAGTGCTTCATTGGGAGTGTCTCTCCATAGAATGTTAAGTAGAAATGTTTGACTGGGATTTACAAATATTTGCCTAAACATTTTCTCAATATCAGATGTTAGTACGAATTTGAAGCTGCGGAAACGACAGATAATATCGTATAGATCGGGTTGAACTTGAAACCCTTTTAAGGTGATGTCGTTTAGAGAGTAACCTGATGAGCTCTTGCATGAGCCATCAAATACAACACGTAAGCGAGTACTAACACTATCCTCGCGTATGACAGCGTGATGGGGTAAGAAATATTTGGGTACTGAGTTAATTGTAGAGGTAAGTGGGACAAATTTGGCATGTCCAAGTGAAACGTATTCGTCGATAAATTTTTTGTACTCAGAATAATAGTTTGGTTCCTTCAAAAACTTTTTCTCCAAGTTTTCGAATCTTTTGGTGGCTATATGAAGAGTGTCTCCTAATTTGAGATTTTCATCGGGTGTTTTAAGTGGTAAGTCTATTTGAAATTTACCGTTTTCCAAAATTTTTGTAGTGTCTTTGAATATTTTTTCTGCAAGTTTGTCCTCTGGAGATAAAATTTTTGTTTGAGGCAGTTCTTCAATTTGCCAAAATTTTGAGATTAAATTCTCAAGAGAAGGGAATTCGTTATTTTGAATGAAGAGTGATACATTGTCTGGTATGTTTTGTGTCATAGTAATGTACGAGTGTTGTTTATTTGAGTGTGAACTTGAGGGGTACTTTCCACCTATCACCCAACCTAAATGGGTATTGATAAGTGTGGGGAGATTTTTACCTAAGTGTATTAGGCCACGAGCTAAGAGTTGATAGAAAAGATCAGAACCAATCAGTAAGTTGATTTCAGATGGTTCGGCGAATTTGGGATCCGCAAGAACAATATCGCTTGGAATCTTCCATGAGTGAGCATTTATGGGAACGTGAGGTAATGAGCAAGTTATCTGGGGAAGTATCACACATGAAGCATTAAACTGTTTATGTCCATAATGTTGAGAATAAATAGTAATATTTACCATTTTTGTTGAGGCTTGTTTACTTAAACCAATTCCAGAAATATTGGTATTGTGAAAATACGGACGATAGTTTAATTTTTGTGCAAGTTTTTCAGTTATGAAAGAATTTTGCGATCCATTATCCAAAATGGCCTTTACCGAGACAGGGTTATTGTGAGAGTCATATAAAGTTACACAAGCTGTTGAAAGTAGGACTTGAGTACCTTTCGTAGAGAGAGCAGAAACCGTATGTGATTCATTTGAGGGATTGTTATTATTTGTTATAGGGGTTAGGCTTTGAGTATTATTTCGAGAGGTTGTGCGTGTATTATTTTGCAAGTCAGTGTTATTATTATTTTGAGAGTTTTGTTGTCTGGGGTTTTGTGAAGTTGAGTTATTGGTTTGTCGAACATTAGAAGGTAAACCAGGTCTGTTTTGACCTTGATTTTGTCTATTTGGAAGTTGACCTTGATTTTGATTTCGTAAGGGTTGTTGTGAGTTATGTAACAAAGTGTGATGTTTTTTGAGACAAATAGAGCAACATTTAGAGTACATTCATTATATGAATGTGAAAAGTCAGAGACAATTATAACAAAGTTTTTTATTGTTAACAAAATCTCTTTACAAAAAAGTGAAACAAATAACAAGTTTAAAAATACGAAAAAGTGACAAATAGTTATGAAGAAATAAATGAAAAGGAAGCTTCGTTTACCCTGGTTGTTGTACTCTTAAGTTTATAAAATAATTTTATACACTGCTCAAAAACTGTAAGTACTCTTTAATTATATTGAAATCACTGTTTTTTGGTAATTCTTTCCTGTTTTATAAAATCAATAAGTACCTGCTCTAAAATTTAGTGATGCTAAATTTTAAAACGAAGTGAAATTTAAATAATTTCTGTGGACTAACTCAGTTTGTTAAATCAAAGTGCTTGCGCTAGAAAAAGACAAAAGTAAACAAACGTTTAATTTTAGTCATTTTCTAGTTTAGATTAAAAACATTTGTATTTTTTTCGTAATAATTGTAGAATTTATTTTAGATAAATTACTAGTTTTTAAAGAACTTATTAATAATTTTAAATGATAATTAAAGAAAATCATTTGAACTTTTGTCAGGTAACTAGTAGTTAGTAAGTACTCAATATATACCCTCATTTTTTGTGTGGATAATAAATTGTTTTAGTTCTGGATAAGTGTCAGATTTTGTGGGTTTTATTGTGAATCCTACCACCCTTTTTGGATTATTCCATATATCGCAGATGATTAGCTAGCAGTAACGGTTAGCCCTCAGTTGTGCTTTATGCTTGACATAGATTCAAGTGCAAACGCTACAAAATGGTCCTTCGAGCCGGATCACATTAAGTGCTCAAAATTTGACACATTTCAGCACACATTTTGACATGTTATATTTTTAAACTTTTATTGTGTTTCTCTCTACTTACTTTGTACTCTAACATTTGTATAATATTTCAAATTTATACAGAAATATTTTAAAAGCAAAGTTTAAAAATGAGTCTCGAAACTCTTACAAAAAAGAAGTGCCCAAAAAGGGTATATTACTAGAATTATAAATAGAGTAGCTCAAATTTTTGATACTTCAACAAATCCAACTGATTTTAAAACTCTCTTAGATAAATTAGAACAGTATTTTGATAATTATAATTCACTACAAGATGAAATAGAAGGGCTTCTTGTTGAGTCAAAAACTGATGATACTGAAGATAGACTAATAATTGAAGACAAGTATTATAAATACTCAACTTTACTCAAAGATAAAATAACAGAGTTAACGCTTTTAAATAGTTCCTGTGGCCCAGCTGCTTCACAGCAATCCTCACCTCCTCGAACAAATACAAATTTACCTCAAATAAACATAAAACCTTTTAAAGGGGATGCATCTGAATGGACTACTTTCAGTCAACTCTTTGAAACTCTTATAATTAAAAATACAAACTTATCAAATATTGAAAGATTTATTTACTTAAAATCATATTTAAGAGAAGAACCTCTAAAATTAATCGATAATATCCCAGTAACTGAACAAAACTTTAACTCTGCTTTCGACATTTTGAAAAAACGATATGAAAATAAGTTTTATGTAATAAATACTCACTTAGTTTCCCTTTGGAAGGTACCCCAGTAGCTAAGTCTAGTGTAACAGCGATGCGCGAATTTGTTGTTAATTGTAAAAGAATATTACAATCTTTACGTAATCTACAATACAGCTATCAAGAATTATTTGAATTTATTTTAATCTATTTATTAGGAAAGAAAATTGATTTTACAACAAAAAGGCATTTCAATCGGGACGCGATCAAAATGTTTTACCAACTCTCGACGAATTTTTAGAATTTCTTGATAGGCAATGTGTAATTACGGAAAATTTAACAAGTCAGGAAGTAACTTCCACTCAAAAAACTACAAGGGTAAACAAACCTTCTCTTCACTCTTACTCTGATCAAAATCACACAAGTAAACAATGTTTATACTGTAAAGAACCCACGCATTCAATTTATACTTGCTCTAAATTTAAAAATTTGCAACTTCACGTTAAAAGAGATTTTGTTAACAATAAAAAACTTTGTTATAATTGTCTCGGCTTTTCACATTCATATAATGAATGTACCTCTAAATGTTGCTCTATTTGTCTCAAAAAACATCACACTTTGTTACATAACTCACAACAACCCTTACGAAATCAAAATCAAGGTCAACTTCCAAATAGACAAAATCAAGGTCAAAACAGACCTGGTTTACCTTCTAATGTTCGACAAAAACCAATAACTCAACTTCACAAAACCCCAGACAACAAAACTCTCAAAATAATAATAACACTGACTTGCAAAATAATACACGCACAACCCTCTCGAAATAATACTCAAAGCCTAACCCCTATAACAAATAATAACAATTCCTCAAATGAATCACATACGGTTTCTGCCTTCTACGAAAGGTACTCAAGTCCTACTTTCAACAGCTCGTGTAAACTTTATGCATGACTCTCACAATAACCCTGTCTCGGTAAAGGCCATTTGGCCAATGGATCGCAAAATTATTTCATAACTGAAAAAACTTGCACAAAAAGTTCAATCCATCGTCCGTATTTTCATGCAATACCAATATTTCTGAATTGGTTTAAGTAAACAAGCCTCAACAAAATGGTAATATTACTATTTATTCTCAACATTATGGACATAAACAGTTTAATGTTTCATGTGTATCCT
>JACEGR010011313.1:0-15336 GCA_014170235.1 Listronotus bonariensis | reverse complement strand
TCGATTAAATTTTTAGGTCTTATGATATAACATATGATATTTATATTTTGATTAAAATAATAACTTACAACAAAATAAAGATAAAAAATGTTAGTTTTAAAAATGTTGTTAAATTTTCATTACAAAATTTACAATTCTGAGCTATGAGCACTAAGCTTAGTGCCGTTTGCTATTTTTACTATCAAACTCCCTAGAATACGGCCATATTTTCCAAACTAATGAAAATTGGATATATCACATAAAATATTTTTATAAAGTCCTTTGATAACTTTTTAATGGTGATAAAATATACAAAATGTTCCATTTAAAAAACGCTACTAGTTTGCTAATTAAAACAATTTTGTATTTTGACAATAACAAACTTACTAATGGCGGCCAATTAATTTGGTGACCCTGTATATTTTATTTAGAAACCAAATACTGAAGTACTAATTGGACACAATTATTACCGAATGGCTACTTTTCATATGGGAAATTTTTGGTTCTTGAGCAGGTTATGATAATCTTTAATATATTTAATTGTACGCTACTAGTCTTGTGGTGGTATATGTACGTTTATATACCGGGTGATGCATCGCCGGGCGGGACATAGGAAATCCCATGAAATTTTTAATGGGGTCAATTATTGGTTCCCCTAATTATTTTAGAGAAAAATTCAATAAAAGTTTATTGAAGAGCATGCAAATCTACGTCAATGATAAAACTTTAGATTTTTCGGTTAACCCGTTTGCTAGTTGGATGCTAATATATTTTTAAAAATTGTTACATTATTATCGCCTCATATTTATGAACAACAATAAAAATACCAGTTAGCTTCATATAACGTTGTCATTTTAAAATTTAGTTCTTTATTATTACTCTAGTTTAGTTTAACTTAACTTAATTCATTTGTATAAATACAACTTTAATCTTTTCCCTGTACGATTTTTTGATAATAATAAAGCACTAAATTTCAAAATGACACGCTAACTGGTATTCTTGCTTCTATTGCTGTTCATAAATATGAGGCGATAATGTAACAATTTTTAAAAAGATATTAGCATCTAACTAGCAAACGGGTTAACCGAAAAATCTAAAGTTTTTACCAGATGTACGTAGATTTGCATGCTCTTTAATAAACTTCAAATGAATTTTTCTCTAAAATAATTAGGGGAGCCAATAATTGACCCCATTAAAAATTACATGGGATCTCCTATGTCCCGCCCGGCGATGCATCACCCGGTATACGCGATTAAAAATAAAAATACGACTTTTAGCTATAACCAAGAAGGAGAGAAAAAACGTTCTGTATAAAAGTTACATACTTTTACATCTATTATCTTTGAGCATAAAAAAAGAAACAAATAAACATTAAAAACTGAAGAAAAATGAAGAAGTACTTTTTTTCTAATGAGATACCCTGTATATTTTGTCACCTTTAAAAACGCTTTACAGAAATATCACATTTGATATATCTATCTTTATTAGTTTCGGAAACAAGGCCATTTAAATGTGGATAAAATTTCCATTACATCTACAGTCTCTGCTTAGTGCCGTAGGTAGGTATAATGGAAATTATATCGAAAATTACACTCACCCATTTCTTTACTTGACAATTATCGCTTGTTTACAGCGATAATTGCGTAGTAGAAATCGAAAATTTCACTGTCATGTTTTTAATTGGTTGAATTTGACAACCACATCCGAACAGCAGCTTAAATTACACTCGTGCATCAAAATAATCAGATAATTTATCTTTCAAGTGTATTGGCTTTTTAAAACTACTCTCGTTCATTTTCACATTTCACAATATATAAAAGTAAACTCTAGTAGTTTTTAGGCAATACGCTTTCAAGCAAAATTATCGATAATTTTGATGCACTTGTTTAATCACCTCCGACTATTTTTCAGATTTCAGTAGTCATATTTTAAAAACTAATAAAGATAGATATATTAAATGTGGTATTTTTACAAAGCTCTTTAAAAGACCTTTTTAATGGTGACATAATATACAGGGTGTTCCAATTAAAAAGTTAACCTCTTCATTTTTCTTGAGTTTTTGAAGTTTATTTCGTTTTTATGCTTAAAAGATAATAGATGAAAAAATATGAAACTCTTATTCAAGGCGTTTTTATCCACTTTGGTTATATTTGAAAGTAAGTGGCAAAATATAAATGAAAACCCTGTACATTATTCTTCATCAGTAGTTATTGTTTGTCCTTAGTAATTATTTCTAAATTACGAATTATAACATTAAGTTCTGATGGATATCATTACCTATAGAGGATACACAAAACTTTTTGCGTGGTTTCCTTTGGAAGATAATTAATTGCTTGTTCTATCTTGATTCGCATATTCACATGCGTTAAATATGTTTTTATATCCATTTCATCCTGTGTAATCAGGCTGCCATCCCTCTGAAAATACAATTTTGACTCCTCCATAAACTTGTTTTCAAAAAGGGTCGTATATACATCAAGATCAATTAACATGGACACCACATTTTTTATTTCTTCTCTATTAATTTCCAACTTTTGTCTTTCTGCAACTAATTTTTTAGAAGATGGGACAAAAGTCTATTTGCCACAACTGAATTTAAAATAATAATATCTTTAAAAAGTTTCAGGCACATTGCTTGAATCGCGTTAAATTTAAATTCATTTTTAGAAGATCTGTCGTAACGTAAATAGACATTTTTAATCAACACAACTTTTGATTGTAATATTTCCAAATAGGTATAAGATCTTTAAAAGTTTTTCCGGTAAATTCACCAATAAGAGTTCTTCCAGCTTTTCACAAAGGTATTTTTCACAAACGGATTTTAAACAAGATAATAATTGTTGCCTTTGATCTAATTGTACGAGGTCCTCAACTATGTGATATAATTCTTCTAAAGATATTCTTGGATTTTCTTCACGTAATAGTAAGTTTATACCTTCAGTAAGTTTGTTTCGTTCTGATTTAATGTAACATTTATCATATTTAGGATATCCACGAAAATTTATAATATGAATACTTTTCTTTGCTTCAGGAGATAATGGAGGAACACGGGAAAAATATTTTTACTATCCGAGCTAATGGTAAAAGGTGATACCATCTTTCTATTTATTTATTTTTTGAAATTATTAATGAGCTGTCATTATAGACAATTGTTTGACATGTTTACAGGTATTACATAATTTTCAGGTTTAACTAAAACCATTTCCTCTAGCTAAGATTTTGACACATAACCCAAGCCATATTAGTGTCTGGTTTGAATGAATGAGGGGGCAGTCACTAGACTGTAACCAGCAACATATTTGTTATGATGAAGGGTTTCTGAGGGGGAAGGAGAATTTACATGCAAAGTTGGCCAAACAGTGACGTCCAAACTTTAAGGGCTAATTCTGAACTAAAAAATATGTTTTTTGTTTAATTATTGTTTTTTTTATAATAACTTTTATACCAATTAGGATATTTTTAAAAAATTTGGGAGAGGCATTTTATGCACCAAACCACATTTTTGGCCCCCAAAACAAAAAAATAAATTTCACCATCCATGAAGGGTTCCAGGTTAATATTATTTAATAAAAAAGTGGTACGCCACTGCATTTTTCCAAAAAAAAATAGTTTTTAATATTCCCATTAAGTTTGAAACAAATTTGATAACTTTTTTATTTTATGCACGGTTTTCGCGTAAATAAATAAAAACCATTACTCGGCACGGTCATTTTTTATGGATAATATCAAATTCTACAGTGAAAAATTACCTTCGATATTTCATTCTTTAATTAGATAGGGATTTGGCCATGTCGAGAAATGGTTTTTATTTATTTACGCAAAAGTCGTGCATCAAATAAAAAAGGTTAGAAGATCAAATGTGTGGAGAATTAATTAATGGGAATTTTAAAAATTAATTTTATTTTAGAAAAATGCAGTGATGTACCTTGTTTTTTTAAATATTAACCCAAAATCCCTCTTGGACTGGTATTAATTAACTTTTTCTTGTATGCCAAAAAATGTGAATTGGTGCATAGAAGGCGTCTCCCAAATTTTTTAAAAATATCCTAATTGATATTGTTACAGACTTTCAAAAATGTGTTTAGGTTATAGAATTTTAGAGAGTTAGGATCATTTAATTTAGTTTGTTAATTTATTTAAATAATTTACCTTAATTTTTCCAAGTTCTTTCATCACTTTCGAAGGTTTCCGAAAACGCCCGAATTATCCATTAATAACTTTTATGCCATCATGTACTATGGAATTTTCACGATATTTCTCGAATATTCTAGATCATTCTTTACTCTTCCACCATACTATAAAAGGGCGACGGGAAACTTCGAGTCAGTCAGTATAAATTCGACTTTTGTGTTGTAAACTTCGAGACATTGACAAGAGTAGATTTTTGTCGTTGTTGTAACCATAGTTACGTTCCATTGTTAATAAAGGTATAAAAACGAAGACACGTGTTTTTATACGAGGTGTTTTGGAACATTTGGTGTCAGAAGCGGAACGAGGTTACCCAAGGAAGCCGAAGTGGTAAGAAGAGTGAATGCCAGTTGAGACAAGACAAAGACAGCAAGTAGTTATGGAGGAGTTAAGTGCACTAATTAAACAAATGATGGAAAAACAAGAATCCCTTAAAGTAGACATGAAGAAAAGCCAAGAATCCCTGAAAGAAGACCTGAAAAAAGAAATGCAGTTAAGCCAAGAAAACCTGAAAGAAGACATGAAGATCAGTCAGGAATCCCTAAAAGAAGATCTAAAAGCAATGAAGACCAGCCAAGAAAACCTGAAAATCAGTCAAGAATCCCTGAAAGAAGAAATGAAGAAGGAAATCCGAACTAGTCAAGAAGAAACCAGACAACAAATAGAGAAAATCCAAAAAGACCTTAAACGGAGCCAAGCGGAGATGAAACAAGAACTAAAAGAGAAGATGGTAAAAATCAGAGAAAATCTAAAAGGAGAATTTTATCAATGCCAAGATGAGATGAGAAAGGAAATGTTGCTTGAATTAAAGCTTACAAAAGAAGATGTCAAAGAAGATATAGAAGAAATACAACAGAGTGTGCAGTTAGTTCAAGGTCAAATGCAACAAGAAGTGCAACAATTACACCGACAAATTCAAAATATAGCCAGTACAGGTGTCGTTCCAGGATGTGGTACTCCAGCAACTGTTATGAAACCACCAACTTTTGATGGAAAGGTACCGTGGGTTACGTACCTTAGACAATTTGAAGCTGCTGCGAACGGCAATAATTGGAGTTTACCAGAAAAAGCACGCGCGTTAGTGCTTGCTCTACGAGGTGAAGCCATGGAGGTATTAAGAAATATTCCTGAAGAGAAACAAAGCGACTATCAATCAATTGTAATGTTCCTAGAAATGAGATATGGCGAGACACATTTGCAGGAAGTTTATAAGGCGCAGCTGCAGGGACGAAGACAAAAATATAACGAAAGCCTTCAGGAATACGAAGCTGACATCGTACGTTTGATTAATCTGACATATCCAACATACCCAGAAGAAATAAAACAAGAACTAGCCGTGGGTAGTTTCATTGAAGGTCTACGCGATCCAGACATGAATCAGGCTTTAAGAATGGCCAGATTGAAGAAAATATCGGAAGCTCTTGCCTACGCGCTTCAGTTCGAAACAGCCAAACAAACGTCTAGGAGTCAGACAAGAATAAGAAGAATAAACTTTGTACCAGAAGAAGACAATTCAAATAAAGATTTTGCAAGAGTAATGAAGGAGTTGCAAGAAATTTTCCTTAAGAAGCAAACAGAAGAAGACAACAGTATGACATTTAGAAGAAGAAATACTATCCGCTGTTGGAAGTGTGGTAAAGAGGGGCATCTACAGAGAAATTGTACCAGATTCAATGCCCCTACTAGTAGTCCGGAAAACTCCCAGGAGGGGCGAAAGCTGGCTAGGTGCTACCAAGCCCCACCAACAACAACTATTAGAGTATCCCGGCTGCAGAACAATGGCTCCAGCTTGGTAGTACCTGGAAATGTATGCGGTCGGGAATGTGAGATGGTACTAGATACTGGTTCTACACATACCATCGTGAAGCCGAACATCGTAGCTCATTGTAAAATATTCCGCCCTGAGAAGAATTACATCTTGGAAACTGCTAATGGAGAAGTTTTACCAATAAAAGGCATACATGAAGCCAGAATAACCCTAGGGACAACAACATTCATACAAGTCGTGTTTGTTGCCGACATCATGGACGAAGTTATTCTTGGCCTAGACATTATGGAAAATCAGAAGTTTATACTAGACCTTCCACAACGGGTACTACGAACCAATAAAGAAGAGATTGTAATGAGACTACCACGAAGCAGTGAAACATCGATTCGAGAAGTAGTCCTCACGGAAGATGTTATTCTACCGCCAAACTCAGAAAGCATCATACAAGCAAGGTTTGAAGATTCAGAAGAAGGTGAAATCGTGTTAGTCGAACCAGTAGAAAATTGTCCGTTATACGCTAAAGGAATTCTACCAGCAAGAACTTTGGCGCAAACCAAAGGAAATATGGTATTTGTGAGAATGATGAACCTGAAAGATTTCCCTCAACAGGTTAAAATGGGTGACAAAATCGGTACCTGTCAACCTGCAGCTATGATAGTTACCTATCCCTGTACCACACCCGCAGGAGTCTCCACACCTAAACTACCTGATGCTCTACAAGACCTGGTGATTTCATCAAAATCCTTGTTAGACCCAGTCCAAGTATCTATGCTGGAAGAACTATTAAGAAGAAATCAAGATGTTTTCTCTTTATCCGAAAAAGATTTGGGTAAAACCAGTGTAGTGCAACATCGAATAAATACTGGAGACGCATCACCGATAAAACAACCGCCCAGAAGAATTCCTTTAGCTAAGAAAGAAGAAGTTGAAAAGTTACTTGAAGACATGCAAAATCAAGGCATCATAGAACCATCCCAGAGCCCATGGTCATCTCCAGTAGTCCTAGTTAAGAAGAAAGATGGTTCCACCAGATTTTGTGTTGACTTCAGAAGACTAAATGACGTCACGAAGAAGGACAGTTTTCCACTACCACGAATTGACGATACCCTAGACACACTGACGGGGTCAAAATGGTTTTCCACATTAGACCTAAAAAGTGGCTATTGGCAAGTAGAACTTCATCCGGAAGATAAGGAAAAATCTGCTTTCTCGACCGGGACCGGACTGTGGCAATTTAATGTTATGCCCTTTGGACTATGCAATGCCCCTGCTACATTTGAACGTTTGATGGAGTTAACACTACGGGGACTAACTTGGAAAACATGCTTAGTATACCTTGATGACATAATAATTCTTGGAAAAACATTTGATGACCACCTGAAAAATGTTGAAGAGGTTTTTCAAAAGCTTAGATCCGCCCAGCTGAAGCTTAGCCCAAAGAAATGTCACCTGTTCCAGAAAGAAGTCAAGTACCTGGGGCATATAATTACAGAAGATGGAGTAAGAACCGATCCAGAGAAGACAGAAGCTATCCAGAACTGGCCTATACCAAAGAACAAGCATGAAATTAGAAGTTTTCTGGGACTGTGTACCTATTACAGACGGTTCATACATGGGTTTGCTGATATTGCTAGACCATTACATCGTCTTACGGAAAACAACAACAACTATGAATGGACTGAAGATTGTCAAGCAGCTTTTATACACCTAAAGAAAGCCCTGTGCAATCCCCGGTGTTGTCATATCCACAACCAAATCAAACATTTATTGTGGACACTGATGCAAGCAACACTGCTATTGGTGGAATTTTGTCACAGATTCAAGATGGCCAAGAAAAAGTTATAGCCTATTTTAGCAAAGTTCTGTCCAAACCTGAAAGAAATTATTGTGTCACTAGAAAAGAACTTTTGGCTATTGTTAAATCCCTAGAGCATTTTCATAAATACCTGTATGGCCAAAAATTCCACCTAAGAACGGACCATGCATCACTTAAATGGCTGCTTCAGTTCAAGAACCCTGAAGGTCAGATAGCACGATGGCTACAACGCATTCAAGAATATGATTTCAAAATTGAACATCGAAGGGGACTGAACCATAAGAATGCTGACGCTTTATCAAGACGACCTTGCCCGGATGATTGTAAACACTGCAGCAGACGAGAAGAACATGAAGATCCTGATGAATTTCACTGCCGAAGAACACGTCTCCAGTGCTCTCAAGAATGGGATCCTAAGATCTTGGCCAAAGAACAACTAGAAGATCCCGATCTTGGAGACATTATCAAACTTAAGATAGAAAATTTGGAAAGACCACCATATCAGAAAATAGCCTCCAAGTCTCCAAGACATAAAGGGTACTGGGCCATATGGGACTCTTTGATTATTAAAGATGGCCTATTACAAAGGGTCTGGGAAAGTTCTGACGGCAAAACCCATAAACATCAGATAATCCTACCAACCAAAAGGATCCCTGAAGTATTGCAAGCCTTGCATAATGGTGTAGGAGGTGGCCATTTTGGAGTTATGAAGACTCTTGAAAAGGTTCGAGAAAGGTTCTACTGGCTGGGAAGCCGTGCAGACGTAAAAGACTGGTGCAGAAGGTGTAAGGACTGCGCTTCCAGCAAGGGACCCAAAACACGAAGCCATGGCAAGATGAAGCAATACAATGTAGGGGCACCTTTTGAAAGAATTGCCATAGACATAGCAGGGCCATTTCCAGTTAGTAAATCAGGGAATGGCTATATCTTGGTAGCGATGGATTACTTCAGTAAATGGCCAGAAGTCTACCCAATCCCAAATCAAGAAGCTATAACTGTTGCCGATGTATTATTTCAACAATGGATTTGTCGCTATGGAGTTCCTAGAGAAATACATTCCGATCAAGGCAGAAACTTTGAGTCCGATCTTTTCAAGAACCTTTGTAATCTCCTGGGAATCCATAAAACAAGAACAACACCTCTTCATCCCCAGTCCGATGGTATGGTAGAGCGGTTTAACAGAACACTTGATAACTACCTGAAAATTAAAGTAAATGACCAACAAAGTGACTGGGATAATTGTATACAGCCGTTTTTATTAGCATACCGCTCCGCAATTCACGAAACTACTGGCGAAACACCTGCTAAAGTCATTTTCGGAGCGGAAATATGCCTTCCAGTTGACTTGCTTACAGGACGACCTTCCTCCAATGAAGAACCAGCAGAAGACTATGTAAGTCAACTAAGTAAACAGCTACAGAGGATACATGAAGAGGTGCGTACCAAGTTACAAAAGGAAGTGACCGTATGAAATCCCGCTATGACTTGAAAGCTAACCATCAGGGATTTGTCGTCGGTGAAAAAGTTTGGTTATACAATCCAAGAAGAACCAAGGGGCGTTCACCGAAACTACAGAAGTCATGGGAGGGACCATATAAAGTGGTGACACGGCTTAATGATCTGGTGTACCGTATACAGAAGAGTCCACAGGCAAAGATGAAAGTAGTACATCTAGAAAGGCTAAGCCGTTATCAAGACAGTGAAGATACTTGATCGAGACGATCAAAACTTGGAAGGGGCAATGTTACAGACTTTCAAAAATGTGTTTAGGTTATAGAATTTTAGAGAGTTAGGATCATTTAATTTAGTTTGTTAATTTATTTAAATAATTTACCTTAATTTTTCCAAGTTCTTTCATCACTTTCGAAGGTTTCCGAAAACGCCCGAATTATCCATTAATAACTTTTATGCCATCATGTACTATGGAATTTTCACGATATTTCTCGAATATTCTAGATCATTCTTTACTCTTCCACCATACTATAAAAGGGCGACGGGAAACTTCGGATCAGTCAGTATAAATTCGACTTTTGTGTTGTAAACTTCGAGACATTGACAAGAGTAGATTTTTGTCGTTGTTGTAACCATAGTTACGTTCCATTGTTAATAAAGGTATAAAAACGAAGACACGTGTTTTTATACGAGGTGTTTTGGAACAATATAAAAGTCATTACATAAAAACAATAAAATATTTTAAAAATTTACGTACAAAGTACGTACATTTTAAATCCATTTTACGTCGTTACGTCCAGTGATCTAAAATGTACGTCTTATGTATGTACTTTAAAGTACGTCTTATGTATGTACTTTAAAGTACATACATAAGACGTACATTGTAGAACCATTTTACGTCATTACGTCCAGAAATCTAAATTGAACATCTTATGTACGTATATCTTATACGTACTTTAAGAAACATACTATATATACAGTGTGTCTAGGTAATTAAGTTGGCGTCATATGGGAAAATTTTTTATTATTATTTATTTTAGAAAAAAGGTATTCTTTATAAAAAGTTTTGCATAATCGAAAACCTACAAGGCAATTATCAGATATCGAATTGTGTCGGTCATCTACGAGGTCTGACCAAAAATGTAATTTTTGCTCAAGAGGAAAGTACCTGTATTTTTTTATGCCTTAAATTGTTATAAAAAAGATGTTTAGAATTTAAAAAAATTACTTCCAAAGATACAATTTTGTTCATTTCTAAAAATAAAGATTTTTTTTTCTTTATAACAATTTTTGATATTATCTAAAATACAGGTACTCTTAGGCA
This sequence comes from Listronotus bonariensis, assembly GCA_014170235.1. NCBI lineage: Eukaryota > Metazoa > Arthropoda > Insecta > Coleoptera > Curculionidae > Listronotus > Listronotus bonariensis. The sequence goes on along the minus strand of JACEGR010011313.1, from coordinate 4,809 downwards.
AAAATTACATTTTTGGTCAATCCGTCGTTTTAGGTTTTAGACCATGCAGAACTTTTTAGAAAGAGCTACTTTTTTCGTAAAATCAATAATAAAAAGTTTCCCATATGACGCCAAACGGAGACACACTGTATAAAGCCTATACAGGGAAAAACTTTTATACAGGACGTTTTTTTCTATCCTTTTTGGTTATAGTTAAAAGTAGGTGGTAAAATATAAATAAAAACCCTGTACGTTTTCGATTTTTAAATTTTCAAAAAAAATTAAATTTTAGGAAGTCCAATTTTTTCGCTCAATTTACGTCCAGCTTACTTCTATAATCAAAGAAAATGTACGTACATGGTCAAAGAAAATGTACGTACATAATACGTACAGTACGTACATACATAATACGTACAGTACGTACGTACATCAGACGTAAAATATGTACGTACAGTGAATGTACATTTTGCGGAAAATGTACGTACATAAGACGTCTTATGAATGTACTACGTACTTTTGTATACGTACATAAGATGTATGTTACATCCTAAAGTTACGTACATTAGACGTACATAAAACGTACATTGGCTGATTGGGAAGACGTTTAGGATAAATTTTTATAGGAAGTTTTTTCATATTTTTTATTGTAGAATAAGCTCTTAAAGGTTGGACGTAACTGTTTGGCCCACCCTGTACATGATGCGCGGGAACGACATAAATGCGTTCAAAAATTAAGTGGAATACGCAGTGGATGCTTTTAGATGATCACTTTAATCGTATATTCAGATATTCGGATGCGCTAGATGACGCGCTTTCTTCAATTAAAACAAAATTGCATACTGCACTTGCACTGAGCATACCCAAATGTATTTTTGCCACGTTCAGAAAAAAGTGGCACAAAAAAGCAGTTAGACGAACAACGTGAAGCGAAGGAGTTTGGATAAATAAGTGCCGCAAAGAAAAAATATTTTTTCTACGAGTGTCTTAGAAAAGTAGGAAAATAATTATTTATTTTTATATTAATATTTCTCAACTATCCCAATTAACTTAGACTTTTACCTCGGAATGTCACGGAATAAGCTGAATATCTGTACATACCTTTAGTTTGGTACAAAAAATAATCTCCTAAAAATCCTCTATGATATCGTGTAAGGAACTCCAAATATGACAGGTCAAATGTCAAGAAATTCAGTTTTTTGTGAATATCTCGTTTTCTTTACATACCAACGGATCCGATAATTGAGGGCGCAGAGTGTAAAGCATTTTAGTTTATGTACATACCTTAGCACGCAATCAATCGTGATATTTAGCAATTACTTAGGTAAAAGATGACATATTAGACTAAAAATCACGATTGATTGTGTGCTAAGGTATGCACATACAGTAAAGTGCTTTACACTCTGCGCCCTCAATTATCGGATCCGTTGGTCTGACAAATACATGCTAGGAATCAAATTTGTAAAGAAACTTAGGTTATACAAATTTTATAATAAATACAAATGCAATTAAAAGTAAAGAAAACGAGATATTCGCAAAAAACATTTTTTAAAGCTAAAATGATACGATATTTTATTTGAAAATTCAATGGGAAAAAACTCCTTACTGCTTGCATTTTCCTTGTGCAAGGTCGCATTCAGACTAGCCTCTCGATTGGTCAGTTTAAAACTATTAAAAGAAACTTAAATTTTTACCATTTAAAAAATATGTTTGTAAATTTCAACATAAAAATGGTTGCTTTTTAACACGCTTTTATTAACTTGGGTTGTAACTATCTATCCATCTATGTAACGGAATCTTTGAGCCTAATTTTAACCAACTTCCAGCTATTCGATTTCTTTGAAACTTTGCACACGTATTAAGGACCCATGACAATGCAATAATCTGCAAACAGTATCCCGTTATCCTGGTTTGGATCGCCAGGAAAAAAAAATCCATTATATTATTATAACCACTGCTTGATACCACTAAGTGTCATCTGTCACCTGTACGTCCCAGTGGTACCAACCACCGGCCATTTCAAGAGTTCGATCTGAATCGATTTTACTCAAATTTTATATTAGGTTATTTTCAGAAAGTCCATCTGAAAAACTTTGCTACTCTTGACAAAATGGCGAAAAAAATTTTAGTGGGTTGCCATCTGTTGGCAACATTCCAAACTTTATACATACATAAATGCATATCGAACTAAAAAATGAAAAATAAATAATAGTTTAAAAAACTAAAAAAACACGCTTTTATATGCAACCGAACTAAAAATTGGAAAATAATTTTTCATTAAAAAAATATTGTCACTTCATAGTAAAAAGCGTGGGGTGCATTTTACTATTTTTCATAACTTTTCCATCATAGATATTGGCAAATATAATAATTATAACATTTAATATATTAAGCACCCCACGCATTTTACTATGAAGTGACAATATTTTTTTAATGAAAAAATTATTTTCTAATTTTTAGTTCGGTTGCATATAAAAGCGTGTTTTTTAGTTTTTTAAACTATTATTTATTTAAATCTGCTTTTTAATATTTTAAAAAATATATTTTTTCTGTTGTGGTATATTGGATATGGTTGTAAAAATAGTGCCAAAAATGTTTTCACTGTAGGTGTTAGCGGAGTGCGCATCTCAAGTAATCAATATTTTACATTATGAGCCGGAGTATAGCCGTGCAGCAAACTGGTGTTGAGGGAAAAGGCTGGATAGGGAAATAAGAAAATATATGGTGCTGGAAAAGTACTAAAATTATAGGAAAAACAATGTTGTCCACATGTTTAAGAAATTGTATTTCAAAGTACAAAGTTGTTTTTCAAGCAGGTATGCAACATCAGTTAAAAGGGCTAAAGAAGTGTATTGTAATTTTTTATTTAATTTAAAAATTAGGGTGTTTTCTCTGTACTTTTAGTTTAGCAGTGTTTTTGAGTTTTTCGCAAATATTAACAGTAAAGAAATAGTAATTTATGTAACAAGTGCATAAAGTGATACTTTTTTTACGAATGGGAAGTTTGACAGCACGAGCCGTTAGGCGAGTGCGGCAATCCCAAGACTAAAAAAAGACACTTTATGAATGTGTTACATACTATATTTTTCTATGACCGTATAAAACTTTCCCAAAATACCATTATATGCATGCTTTATTTTTCTAAGCTTATTAATTTTAAATTTGCAGCACAGCCATTATATTACAACAAAAAATCATAGCCTGCTTATTTTTAAGAGACAATTATCCTCTTCATAACTATGCATTTATCATTTAATTTTAGAAAATTGTATGTACTTACCTTTTTTGTAGAAAAAATAGTAAAACAGTATAAATTCCTTTTAATTTCTTAGTTATTCAAATTCATTTTTACTATTAATTTTCAATAATTTCTAATAAATTTATTTGCAAACTATTAAAATTTAAAACTAGTGACACATGAACTAAAAGAAATAATGACGAAATCAAAGGTAACTTGACCGTTTGGTACAGTTAATGTCGCGTTTTCTGTGACATTGCATAAATTGATATTTAAGTTTATAGTAGTAGGCGATGAAACAAAACACTAATTTAAAGTGTGAAAAAACCTTCGAATGTAGTGCACACGTAGTGTACTAGAATGGTGTACTTTAACTTTATGTTAACGATATTTTGTTTTTAACGGCCTTGAATAAAACTATTATTTTAATTTGAGATTTAAAAATATATTTTTAGTGAATAGTTTTTATTTTACCTTAAACAAATCTGTAATGATTTTAAATCCGTAATGTCAGTAGTTAGGATTTTTGGACATCAATTACCATTTTTGTTTTATACAAGTATTAGAATAATGAAAACAAAAATTCAATGGAAGCCTTTTTTACTTAAGGAAATGTTTTCAGTTCTATAAAAAGTTATTTCTAAAGTATTTTACTACTAAAATAATATTGTTCTTAGTTGTTAGTATTAAACAACTTTTATGACCACTACTGGGTTGGTACTAAATTTTTAGTTATTTTATCAATTTTCTAATATCCTAATAAAGGTAGGCTTGTCTTTAAAGGTAAAGGTGACGCTTATGGAGATTTGTTTGACATGGCAGAATACCGTATTTCCTGCCTTAATAAAATAACCAATTATTGCATTTTTTGTGGCATATTAACATTTATTACAATTTCGAACATGCCAGAAGGTCTCATGCTGTTACATTAAAAGAAAATCACAAATTATGTGGATACGCTCTTCTGGCAGGAATCCCTCGATATTAAATTAGAATTAAAGCAAACTTTTTAATACACTGAATTGTATCCGCAGTTGGTTTCTTGTGAGACATTTTTGTAAATTTACAGAAAACCAACGACGACAGACACGGTAATAAATTACGCATCGAACCAATCATGGAAAATAAAATTATCTTCTTTTCATAGTTTAATTCACAGACTTGTCACTTTCCCATTAAGTCAATTAAATTTTAACAAAGAACTCTGCATTATTAAACAAATAGCAAGAAACAACGGATATAGAGAATCACTTATTGATAAATTGTTAACAAAGAAAAAACAAAAGTAGAAAAAATTGCTAAAGAGTTTTATAGTATTACAGAACCTAAAAACAATAATTTTAAGTTTATCAATTATATACCAAACATCAGCAATAATGTATCCAATAGGCTAGATAAGTTAGGCTGTAAAACTGTGTCTGTAAATAAGAGTAACCTAGGTAGATTATTAGAACAATAAAGACAAAACAGAAAAATTAGATATGTCAGGGGTTTATAAAGTTAATTGCGCAGACTGTAATGCGGAATATATTGATCAAAGTGGAAGGAGCATAAAAAACAGAATAAAAGAACACAAAACATCAATTTTAAATAGT
>JACEGR010011312.1:0-15338 GCA_014170235.1 Listronotus bonariensis | reverse complement strand
TAGTAGGAACAGTTTAAAAACGCAAATTCGGTACTCTTTAAAAACAAAAAAAGCACAAAAAGTTGTAAGCAATTAAATCGGCATGGCTTTCTTCGCGGCCGCCTTTGCTAACTTTCCTTTATAATAAGCCGCTTGATGCACGTGCGTCTCTATCGGCACGGACTGTAAAGGAGAGCGGCGTGTTTTATAAAGTAGTCCAAGAGCCAGTGACATTCGGAAAAATTTAATAATTTTAGGAACACATTTTATGGAATAAAGTTATATGTATTATTGTTATCCAGTACTAAACTTTGTAATATTGAATTTATGTTCATGGAGGATCAGGATTAGCAACTATATTTTTCCTGTAAATGGAATTAATGTTTTCTAGTTATATTAAGCCAAGGTTTTTGGTATTCCACAAATGGTTAAGGAGATGTAAAAATTAACATAGGATTTGTAAGATTCTTCCAGGCTAAGAAATATGCATTTTCATTGCCTTGAATTCCCCTGTGTAGCAGCACTAGGGTTGTCTTCCGTCCCGAAGTTCCGAATATATAGCGAAAAATCCCGATTTACGATATGGAACAAAATATTTTATATAGTAGAACCCACCTTTAATTCATCCTGAAAAGGATGCCGAAAAATAGGCAAAAAACCATAATGTAAACAAATCTCTTTGTGAACATTGCAGCATGAATTTTATAATACATTAAACCACAAACAAATATCGTGAACTCCCCCTTCCCCGCAAAACTTAAACGTACCAGAAATCAAAGTGTCCTGACATTGCCTATAGAATTTATAACAACCCTTAGCACCACTCGTGCAAGCGTAACCCCTTGTTACCAAGCTAACATAGCATATTAAAACAACAAAGAATATGCATGATAAGCCCTTTTGATATTATGATTGTAAAACTCTAGGAAATGATAATTAGAAACCATTTAATTAGGTAAAACGTAATAAATTTAAATTCTATATTATACCTATTTTAATACCACTTGCCCCCGACTAAACGAAAAAAACCGTCTTGATATTAAAATAATATTAGATGTTGCCATATATATTAATAGTGTTAAATAAATTTTACATTTTAGTTAATTTTTGGCTGTTTGCGAAAACAGAGTGATTGATTTCGTTACTTTAACGATCTTTGCCCAAAATATGTTATATTATTTTTTTTTGTTTTAGTGCTTTTTGTTATATAGTTTTTATTTTTCTGTGCAGTATATTATTATTTCGTCTAGTGTTATTGGTAGAGATTAAAAAACTGCAATTTGGAGACAATTTGAAGTGCCTCAAATAATTTTAAACCGTGGCGACCATTTACGGACAGTCAAAAACTTTGGGGTCCCTATGAACTTAGTAAAGACACAAAAAGACGGAGAATACTAACGGTAATATTACCGATTAGACTGGAAAACATCTACCTCGCGAAGCTCAACAAGTACTATTAAATATTTATTTAAATCTAAAAAAGTTAGTAAATTAGCAAATATTTGTTTTCGCACTGCTGATAATATTGTTACCAAAGGTGTCACTGAAGAATGCAGAAAAAAATCAACCTATGCTTAAAAAAGTGCAAACAGGCGTAAAAATGGAAATTAAAAATATAGTTTATAATTTTTATAAGAAAAATATATCTCCTACTGCAAGTGACATTCTAGCTGAAGTAAGAAAGAAAAAACTTAACTTTCCCTATAAATCATTAACAACTCTAAAAGTACAATGTGATACGGAAGATGATAGTATTTAAGTATTACCACCTTTACCTCGGCATGGTAAGTTATTAATATTAAAAAATCTTAAAATAAAATAATTCGTTTATTGAGATAATCAACTTTAATTTCTATTAAACTATTATAAGTAAATGTTAGTCAGCGTGGCAACACTGACTAAGCCGCCTTATTTATGGGAATTTGCAGGTGGCCTTTTTTTATGTTTTTTTATTATTTTCAAAGGGTGCCGAATTTGCGTTTTTAAACTGTTTCTACTATACCTTTTCATCGGGGCGTTAAGCGGCTATAGACTTTTAAGTATGTCAAAAAATATTTTTATAATTTTGGCTTGTGGAAATCGTTCAAATCGTATTAAATTATATATTTTTTGTTATCCTTAAATTATTTTCATCAAAATAAAAAAATAACCACGCTCGAGCATGTTAAAATGACGTTTTTTTTACAAGTAGTGGAATATACACTCTTTAGCATGTAACTAACTCTACTATCTTAATCTGACGCACTGAAAAATTTATGATGGATATATTTTTGTTTTTTATCGTGTGGTGGAGGTATTTAACCGGGTACAAGGTATCCCACAGTATATTTTTCTGACGCGCTGTAGTAACTTCAGAAATCCTTTCTTGGGCTCCCCTACCATTACCTTTTGGTATTGTATTTGCAAAATTAGAAGCGTAATAAGTATTGTTAGGCCTTTATTTTTTGCCACCTGATTAATGATTCGTGAGCTATGTTGCAGCTTTATTATTAGCGTCCTCGCCGCGTTAACGACATATTCGTGACCCAAAGTGCATCGTAACTGTCTGAATTTAAGAATTACTTGTAAGGTAGATTGATGATTTATACTCTAAACCGCTAAATAAAATTACACAAAACAGAATGTTGATGTATATAACGGTTAACAGCTCAGCAAGCTAGATTGGATAATTTGGCGTAAAAACAAAATAAACCATTCCTCTTTTAAATATAGTTAACGCCTGCTTCAGTTTTATAATTCGTTTTATTATGGTGAAATCGCGAGAAACTGGTCAAAATGTTATCTACATATTTAAAACGCGAAGCCCAAAATTTTAGCCACGTCATTAGAGAGTTCTATTGATTAGGTACCTATACCTTACTTGACGGGGGTCGTTTCAAAATGCATCTTGTCCACTTTAAAGCAAAATTGAGTTAGTGAACAACACGCTCAAAAATAGAGTTTCGTTATATCGACAGTGCCGTTTCAAAAGGATCTTATCCATTCGGCCAATCGCCGATCCGTATTTTAACCTCGTAATTTAGACAACCTGTGCCTAGTTTATTCATAATAGTATAGCCTAGTTGTATAAAAACTTGTGTTAAATTTTGTTAAATTACTGTTAAAATTATATGTACATTTTTTATAAATTAGTTTCGGTTTTAAAATGGAAAAAGCAAATTGTTATAGGAACAATACTATAAAGATCCTTTCTATCTGAAAGGGCAATAAAAATATTAGAAATATGGTTCTTTCTGATATTCGCAAAGGATCTCCCTCTAACCCTCTTAAAATTGGAAACATTTAAACTTTATTGGAAGTTTATTTTGAATTAAAGTAAAAGGATAAGCATGAATGCAGCTCTCAAATGGACAATCTTCTCTCTGAAAGTCGATAAAGTTCGTTGTTCTGTGGAATCCAACAATCTAAGAGTTTAATGGGCTGATTTAAAAAAATCCTTATTTATTTTCAATTTCTGGTTTTTACGTTGAATTTTAAAATACATTTGTTTTGATTGGCATTGTTTTATACTGATAAAATACTTTCCTAGATATAAAGTTTCTTCCATAATGCACCTTATCAGCTTTGTTGTTCCAAAGTGATGCTTATCGAAAATAAATTTTAAAATTTTAGCCAAACGAAGCTTATATAATTAACAGAATTACATTATTACTATTCTAGTAATATTTTATTTTAAAAAAATTAAACTATACAATAAATATGATTCTACTCAAAACAAACGGTTTTTCCGTTTTATAAACATTTTTTAAAGTAGACAAGAAGCATTTTGGAATGACTCCCCTTACTTAGTATTAATTGTTATAAAATCTTCATTATTTTTAAGCCTAAATATTTAAATGCTATTATTATTTGGGCAAAAGAATGTGTTAAAAGGACGCTTATAAAATATTTTGAGATTAAGGAGTTAAGGAGTTTATTATTACAGGGTTCCCCATAATAGGCAACTCATTTTATTATTTGAATTAAAATGTTTTAGTTTACCAAACAAACTTTTTATTATATTAAATTACAGCTAACTCTTCGGGATGTATGATAACTTATTAAAATTTGACTAAATTAATTCTAACTTTTAAAAATCACGTCTTCTAAATGACCCCCACCAACTTCAACACATATTTCAATATTAGATAAAAAGTGGTTCATTACACGGCACCCGATATTTTCCTGTGGGGATATTTAAAAGCCAAAGTGTTTGCGAGTCGTCCAGGTACAGGGTCATCCAACAAGGACTGAACAGGGGCTTAATTTTAACTTTCCCTGTATTTTTCAAAAAATCCAAGATAGCACTTTGGCGTAACTTTTTATGCTCTTTTTGAAAATAGTACTTCGAAAAAAATGGACTCCGAAACAAAGAGTTACGGCATGCAACTTTGTTTTTTTAAATGGAATGCCCCACTTTTTATTTCATATTTGAAAAGAGGCTATCTTTTTACGTAAAAGCTGCTATATATTTTATTTATTTATCTTATTTAAATATGTTTATTTTTCAGAAGAAATTATCGTATTTCCAAATTTTTTCCCGCCGATATAAGGTAAAAATTACCTACCTACTAGGTAAAACCTACACCTGCTGAATATCTGTTAGTGTCATACCAGTTATGTTTCAGAAAGAAAAGTCAAGTAATTAAATTAAAGTATTTATTAAAGGGAAATATTTATTAAAACGTTTAAAAATGATTATTTACACTAAATTATACAAAAAATACAACAAAACAGAAGTCTCAAGAATCTCGATTTATATATAATTTTAAACCGACAACAAATTGGCTATTTAACAAAAAGAAGTTTAATAAAATAAATGTCAATAATTGGGCTTCATACTGGTCACTAATAACTTAAATGTTGAATGTGTCCCCCATTATTTTCAAAACAACATTGATACGCTCTCTGAAGTCGTTCTAAACTGGCCGCTAAAATATGGTTTTCATCATTTAATCTACGAACTTCGTTTACAATTTTGTCTCTTATTTCTTCAATATTTTCGTTTCTTTGGTGGTAGGCTACATTTTTAAGGTGACCCCAAAGAAATGAGTCCAAAAGTGAAAGCTCTGGACTATTTGGTGGCCAAGCAACTGTTCCATTTCGTCCAATCCATTCAGTATACCGCTCATTTAAAAAATTAACAACAGCCTGGGTAGTGTGGGGAGGTGCTCCGTCCTGTTGCCAAATGATTGAACGGTAGGTTTCCAGAGGCAGTTCTTCTAAAGATTTTCGATTTCGTTTTCCAAAAAATTATGGTACCTTTGACCAGTTAACGTTCCGTGATAAAATATTGGACCCAAAATTTTGGTATTTAACATTCCGCACCAAACATTAATGGAAGTTCTACCTTGCTTTTTATTTCCAAAAATTTTCTAGGATTTTGAGTTGCCCAGTGATGTTTATTATGGCGGTTAAACATGCCAGAAGTTGTAAAACAAGCTTCATCCGTCCATAAATTTTTTTAAAAAGGTCTGGGTCATGATCTTGCTCTCTAATTAGAATTTCTGCAACAAATCTAAATCGAGATTCTTTTTGCTGCGGTGATATTTTTGAACGGGAAGGATGCGAAATGGGAACATCTTATTTTTTATTAATGTTCTATGGACTGTTCCGTAGCTAACATTTCTTCTTGTAAAACCATACTGAACATCTCGAACTGCGTCGGAAATCGAATTATTAGGGCTATTAGTAAAATAATTTATAATAGAATTTTCCCGTAATCTTCGTCTTGGCATAGTTTTTTCTTGTCCTGTAACGATTTTGTCTCTTCAAATAATTTTTTTATTCTTAAAATTGTGTTTATTGATATGTTTCTTTGGACGGCAGCAAAATATCTACGTTTAGTCTCTCTGGCGTTCTGTTGGCATTTGTAAAATAGGGTAATAATTTGTAGACGGTCCTCTAATGAGTATTTCATTTTGAGTAATTTTATTTACAAACAAATAATGAATATAGCTAGACAGTGACAAATACCCACACAGGTTATACAGGTGTAGGGTACCTACACAGGTGATAATTTAGTATTATTTTGGCGCGAAACCAAATTTGATCATTTCTTTTTAGAAAAATAGCATATTTAAATAAGATAAATAAATAAAATATATAGCAGCTTTTACGTAAAAAGATAGCCTCTTTTCAAATATGAAATAAAAAGTGGGGCATTCCATTTAAAAAAACAAAGTTGCATGCCGTAACTCTTTTGTTTCGGAGTCCATTTTTTTCGAAGTACTATTTTCAAAAGAGCATAAAAAGTTACGCCAAAGTGCTATCTTGGATTTTTGAAAAATACAGGGAAAGTCAAAATTAAGCCCCTGTTCAGTCCTTGTTGGATGACCCTGTACAATCGAGAAACTCAAAGTCAAAATTAGTGAAGAAGTTAAAGGAGACTCTTTGTTTGACCTCCGGACAGTGCGGACGTGCGTAAAGGACTACCAAGTTCTTCCCGGAGTGGCGGCTAGAGGTGTTGTACGAACGTTTTTACCTTCGGGGATCAAGGAAAGATTCACGCTAAATTGACGGCATCTTTCTTCTGGATCTAAGTACTGTGAGCGAAGATTCCTATAAGCTGATGGTATCCTGTTTGGTGGTGAACACGAGGTATTTCTCAAATGGCGGGAAATAGATGGGCGTGCCATGGGAACTGTCAGTAGTGAAAGTGAAGGTTATACGTAACACCAGTATCAGATCTTGGTTTGACAGCCGACAATTTATGCATTGCATCGATTGTTGAATTCTTTGTTTTCTTTTTGGAATTTCTGGGAGCTACGAGCTCGATTATCCAGATTTTCCGCCGACGAAGCCCTGGAAAGCATAGTCCGGAAGGGGAGAGTGGTAGATTGGACCTGAAAGGACCAAAACCAAGAAAAAAATAGAGAGAGAGAGAGAGAGAGAGAGAGCGAGAGAGAGAGAAGTTAAAGGAATAAACGAAGGTTTGCTACGCCGTGTAATAAACCACTTTTTATCTAATATTGAAAAATGTGTTGAAATTGGTGGAGGAAATTTAGAAGACGTGATTTTTAAAAGTTAGAATTGGATTAGCCAAATATTTATAACTTATTATAAATCCGAAAGGGTTAGCTGTAATTAAGTATAATAAAAAGTTTGTTTGGTAAATTAAAAAAAAATAATTTAAATATTAAAATGGGTAGTCTATTAGGGGGAACCATGTATGCAAAATATTGTAGGTAATAAATACGTATTATTTATTAACAGGATTGATTTTTAACTGTTTAATAATTTTTTAAGATGTAAAACATTCATTTGTTGATTTTTTTTAAATTAATACTTACAACGTAATTAAGTAAAAATAAAATTATAGACAATAGAAAACGCATCTATTGTATTTAAATTAAGTATCTTTCTCTGGGACAGATACATTTTTACAAAATGATAAGAGAAATTTAATGATTACGTGCGTGGAGATTGTTTATCTGATTTAAGTTATCAACTGCATAGAATTGTTTGAAATTTTAAACTAAATTATCTCTTTAAGTTTATGCTCTTAAATAAATTGAGTATAAAGGAAAATGAATTGCTTCTCTTGTAACAAAAGTTAGCTTCGGTTTTCAGGTTTATCAAATTTTTACCAAGAGGCTCATGCAGTAGAGGATTGCCGCTATGTATATTTCATTTCATCAGCAGTTTTTTGAAAGTGGTTGCCTAGCGTTTTCTTCACGTTTCTTTGACCAAATTATGTATGCAACGGTCTTGATTTGTTTTTGCGACTATCTACATTAATCTGGACAAAAATAGTTATTTACATTACAAGATGCGAAACTTTACTTTTTGTTGTGAGGTGGTTTTTAAATGGCCGAGGCGAGGCCGAGGCTATTTAAAACCTCCGAACACTTGAAAGGCCTTTCGCATCGTGTAATGTATTATATTTTTTCTGCTACTGTTCTATGTATCGCATAATTTAATAATCATTAACATCATGTTTTAATAAAAATATCAGAGATTTTGAAATTTTACCTGTTAAAAATTAATCCATAGCAACAGATTTATTGTTGACATTGTCATACATCAGCACTTGTCAGATATTGAATTATTGTTAATTTAGTATAAATCCATTCCCATTTTAAAATGTTAAATGAATATAAAAATGGCATCCAAAAGGCAGCTGACCTTGCGTGTGCCTCACTTCTGCCAGACAAATCTAAAGAGAGGTACCATCAAACATATAAATCGTTTTCTGAATGGCTTGCTACAAAAAATGTGGGGCGGATTGACGAGAATGTGATGTTGGCTTATTTTCAAGAAAAATCCGAGTCTTTATTACCACCAACCCTCTGGTCTGTATATTCCATACTCAAGTTAACAATTTCCGTAAACAAAAATCAAGATATTTTGGAGTTCAAGAAACTAGTTTCTTTTATTAAAAGGAAAAACGATGGTTAGGAGGCAAAAAAGTCAAAAAAATTTAAAAAGAAGAAATCATAAAGTTTTTACTTAACGCGCCAGATCAAAGTAACTTAGCGATGAAAGTAATAGCCATTATGAGAGTGGCTGGGGCATGCCGGACAGACGAAATATACAGAATGAAGCTAAGTGATGTAGAAATAAGAAATGACGTGGCTGTAGTAAAAATAGTGGAGTCTAAAAATAAAGTTAAAAGAAACTTTGTAGTAACCAACGATGAAGGCTCAGTTCCTTATGTCAGATTTCTACAGGAATATATTAAGCTGATACCAAAGAATGCTCTAGATGAGCGCTTATTGTATCGTTATGAAAGAGGTAAATGTGTTAATCAAGTAATTGGAAAGCACACTATTTCAAATGTACCTAAAGACATTGCGAAGTTTTTGAAGCTTGAAGACATCAGTAGATATACTGGCCATTCTTTTAGACGAACGTCAACTACGTTCCTTGCCAATGCTTCGGATGTCGATATTTTGGACTTAAAAAGGCATGGAGGTTGGAAGTCTTCTTCTGTTGCGGAGGGATATATTGCTGAATCCTATAGTAATAAGGTGGAAATTTCAAAGAAGATTTTACACGAAATTCCTACCAATATTTCCTCTAATGAAGTAACAGTGAACAATATGAATATTAACGTAGTTAAAGGTGATAACGATACCCCAACAACAAATTTAAAAACTGTTAATTCAAGTATTATTCCTCCAATTTCTTTTGCTAATTGCTCAAATTGCACAATTACTTTTAATGTCAATAACTAACCTAGTTTTTTTAATATTTTGTCATAAATTAGTTACTTTTTATAAATAAATCCTAATATTTCCCACAAGCATATTTTCTTTTTTTTTACTCTTACTTTTTGTCCAGGCGCTGAAAATATTACTTTCCTACGACCACTTGTGAAAATAGCAAATAGCACACTGATTTCATGCATAGAAAATGCGTTATATCACACTAGTGTTGCAAAGTACTTTACAGCACTAGTGTTGCAAAGTACTTTACAACACTGGTGTGATACATATTATGATGTCATTCTAAAAACTGCTATTGGTTTTGCAAGTGACATATTTATTGTAGTGACAGTAAAAAAACTTTTTATTTACCTTAAACGGTAGAACCCAAATTAGCGAAAATCATCTTATTTTATATTTATTAAAATTTACGAAAAAATAAAAACATAAACAAAAATAGACATAACCACAAAAACAACTTTCACTGACTGGCACAGTGTTGTCAGGTAAGTAGATCAAATTAAAAATCTCCCTTCTACCTTTGAGCACGTACTTTATAGAGGCAGCCTTGCCGCTTGACCGTTCGACCTAAAGCGCCAGAGAAAAAAGCCTATAGATCAAATTCCTTCCTCTCTTTCTTCGTGTACTCAAACAACTAGTTTAATCTTTTTTTTAATCCCTAATTAAACCTAAGGCTAATACACACTTTATGAATCCACTTTCTTTTATCCATTCATAAATAGAATCAGATCCTTCCGACGTTGTCAAATGCTTTCCATATTTTGCATGGTAACTGACGTTTGGCAGTCGTTTTTCCCTACTTTTAGGACTTTAGGTTATGCATTTACAATTTTCATATTTTTTATATTTTTTCTTAAAAATATGAGGAAAAAGGTGATGTTCAGTTTCATTAACTCGTTTTACCAATTTTACCCCACCCAGCACCCCTTTTCACTCCCCGGTCCCGTAAGTTTATTTACTGATATTTTTTAAAAAACGGAATATTTTGGATATGCACCACTTACGTTTTATTTAGAAGAGTGTCTAAAATATGTAAGAATCGATAATTTTTAAAAAACACTTATAATAGCAGAAAACCGTATTAAACTATTAGCGTTATTACCTAACAAAACCATACAATTTTTATTAAGTGAGGGCCTTTTTAAATTCCAAAATGATAAAAGTTATATAATGCTTCTAGGTAGGTGATTTTCGATGTAAAAATATTGTCAAAACAGTATAATATAGCAGTGAGGAAAAGTATATATCACACTAGTGTTGCAAAGTAAATATCACCCTAGTGTTGCAAAGTTCTCAATTGTTTTTTATTTTTTCTGAACAGACAAACTTTAATTTATTTATTTTTTGATGAATAATTTGTGGTCGTAGGAAAAATAGTGTACAGTACTCGTGTGAAAATGAGTTTCTTACACTCGTGGGTTTGTCGCACTCGGCTAACGCCTCGTGCTACAATATTCCCACTCGTGTGAAATTAGTCATTTTCCACACTTGTAATGTAATATACTATTTCGTAGCTAGCAACGCTTAGCAACCAGGTAACACGAAGGTTCTCTTTCGTTATCATTCGCGTTGCTAGGACCACAAAGTTTTCTTATTTATACAGTAGTAGAAAAAAATCATTTTTTAACGGTAATGTAAAAATGTTGTTTATGACGACAAAAATAAAAATTCCTAAAATTTTCAGCCCTTAATATTACCATTAAGAAGTGCATCATTAGATTCTGGATTTTTAAAGTAATTTAGATTTCAATATCTTTATAAAACAAATAATAAATATTCTTAAGGGAAATTTTATGCTGTACAAAAAAGGTCTCTTAACATTTTTTAATAAATTCATTCCTTTCAAAGTTATTCTAATTATTATTTTTATTATATTAAATATGGGGGAGGGTTTGCTTGTTAAGATGCATTTTACTGAGACAGCAGGTTTCATTGCTTTAGTTTTGAAAAACTGATAAAACAAAAATTGAGTTTGAGTATTGAGTTTGAATCGCCTTCAAAATAGATCAAGATGTAATTTTTTAGTTGCCGTGATTAAAAAGTTGCTAATGCGCGGTATCATATAAAAACAATATACATTTTATTATCGCAATTTTACAGTTGCCGGAAAAAAAGTTGCTAGTACGCGGCAAGCCTAAATCAAAAGATTTAGTGACCCTAAAGTTCGCCATTTCTTCTTTTATTTCTGGTTAGTATGTATCACTTAATTTAAAATTTGGCAGTTTACAGATAAATTTAATAGAAATTATCATAATTAAATAATAATATCGGCTTTGGATGACCTTAAACTATTCAGGTAATATTTCCACAAAAAAATAAGAACACACAATTTTAAATTTTAATTACGTTAGTAATAAAATAAGTATCTTTAAAAAGGAAAAAAATGTTTTTTGTTAAAAACATTGGCAGTGTTAAAAAAGTAAAATAATAAATAAGTAAAGATAAATGAAACATGCAAAAAATGTAAATTAGGGAAACTTTTATACGGTCGTAGAAAAAATGTAGAATGCAACTCATGAATAAATCGTTTTTTTTTCATAATAGTCCGGAAGGTAGCAACGACGGGAAACCAATTATTTTAGGTTGGCTGATTTTTTGATATGTTGTTCTCTTCCTCTTTCGGGTAGATCCTCGGCTGTCTGGCTGGCGGTAGCGGTTGCGTTGGCGCCCAGCTGTGACCTTAACATTTAAAGCTGTCACTTTGTCATTGAGAGCAGTCACCTATACATTTAGAGATGTCACTGATATGTTAAAAATGCAGACCTTGGTCATATATTATCGTTCCAAGTTTCATCAAAACATACCAAACGGTTCCGAAGTTTGAAGGGGGATGACCGTATAATTAAAAATGATAAAAGTGTCTGGCAATAAAAAAAAATATGTTTGCTAAACCTATCTACCGACAAGAAATTAAAAATAAGGTTTCTTAAAATGTTTTTAGTACCTTGGATTATTACCTGTACAGGTAGGATGCGAACTAATAAACTCAACCACTACCGACAGCCAGACAGCCCAGAGTCTATCCAGAAAAACAACATATCAAAAAATTAGATGACCTAAAATTTTTTTTGTAAACGTTGCTACCTTCTATATATGGATGGTGGAGGGGAGGATAATCATCTAAATGTTTTAAAAAGTGTTGGTCGAAAGGACCAACTTAAGATGACGCCACAGTAGCCAGAAGAGATTTTTTAACCAATAAGCCTGAGTTATTAGAGTGAGATACAAAATGAAAAAGGACAAATAGATACAAAATAAAAAAGGAGAGAAATACCAAAATCCCTCCACTGGCTACTGTGGCGCCACACAGTGGCGAGCTCTAATGTAATTTCGTGGCCATAATTCATTAAAAAAAAGTATATATGAAATATTTTATGTCATTATTTTTTAATCACATTTACTATAATAAATATTATATAATTGATACCATCAAAATATTACTGATGAAAAAAAATAATTTCAATATCAGAAGTTTTTTCAAGGTAAGTAAATATTTTAATATAGTGAGTAAAATATCAATGAAGTTTAAAGTATTTTTTCCAATTTCTGTTGTAAAATTTATTCCACTTTCTACAAGAAAATAAATATTGTGCGAAATTTGTCGAAGATTAGATTTTGCACTAAAAATAAACTTAAACTCACCGTCATTCATAAATGTTTAATTGTAGCTGCCCGAATTTGCCTATTCAAATGATATTAATTTTTCCTACGACCACATGTGAAAATAGTAAATAGCACACTGTTTTCATGCATAGAAAATGCCTTATATCACACTAGTGTTGCAAAGTACTTTACAGCACTAGTGTTGCAAAGTATAATATAAAGCTGTCATCGCTGTCATTGTTATTTAAAATAAATTTGGAGTTACCAGGCTGTTAACTGGATTTACATTGAAAAAGCCATGCAATCTTTTTTAAATGAGGACCTTTTTTAATTCTAAAATGATATAAAGCTACTAGGTAGGTGATTTTTGATATAAACATATTTTTAAACAGTATAATATTTCGCTTAAGGAAAAGTATATATCACCCTAGAGATGCAAAGTTTTCAATTGTTTTCTTATTTTTTTCTGTGAAGACAAACAACTTTTATTTGTTTTGGTAAATAACTTGTGGTCGTAGGAAAAATAGTGTACATTACTTGTGTTAAAATCACTTTCTTACACTCGTGGGTTTGTCGCACTCGGCTAACGCCTCGTGTAACAATATTCCCACTCGTGTGAAATTAGTCATTTTCCACACTTGTAATGTAATATACTATATTGTTACACCCGTCATATTTTTCATAATACATATTGTATTTTCACTATATTGTTTATAGATAATATTGATGGTCAATAGAATATTATAAAAATATTGTGAAAACCTTAATCCTATGTTCGTATCTTTTTTGGTTTTAAAGTTGTAAAAATACCCCCTTCACACTGCTCAACCAGCCCCAACCCCATTTTTTTTCAGTAATAATTGTATTGTGACCATGGATAAAATCAAAAATCTGAAAACCGCATGTTCGTATCTGCTTTGGTTTCAAAGTTATGAATTTACCCCCTTTACATCCCTGACCCACCCCCTACACCCCATTTTTTCTTGATAATATTGTATTGTTACCGAACCTACATTACCGTGTCTAATTTCATAAGAAGCAGTTAACGGGAAGTTTGTGAAAAATGCATTACAAGATTTGAAAGGCATCCAGACCAGGCCAGGCAAAAATGCTTTTTTTCATACTTGCCGATAAATTAACTAGTTTTTACTTGTCCTTACTTTAAAAATACGCAGCAAACTTATTTTACATTAGATTTCTGAATCTAAAAACAAAATTAATAGTTTTTGCATTTTGGCCGCATGATCTCATATGACCTCACCACCGTGTGCCATCCCAATTTGCTACATTCCGATGGCCACTTTTTAAACTTATCCGCCATAAAAGATGGTTATCCTCCCCTCCACCATCCATACTTCTATATTATAAGTTTTCAACATTCGTCTGACAACCTGACGTGATGTCAAACTCCCATTCTTAAAAAAAAGTGTTACCTTATGTACTTGTTACATAAATTACTATTAAACCCATAGCAAAATTAATAACGCAATTTAAACATCCTTGTCCATGTCTAGCTATAGACTAATCCTGACCATTTAAGCGAAACATGATTAAATGTGTGTGAAAATGTGGTTTTAAATATAAATATAGAAGCCGGTATTAGCTTATCGGTTTATAACTTTGTAAATCCATTACCCCACATACCTATGACCTTTTCAGTGTATAACCCTGATTGTGTATTAAATATTATTTGACCTGAAACTGATATGTTTACCATATGCGTGAAATTAGGTATAAAAGTCTAATTAAAATACATCGAAATGTCGTGTCCAGCGGTACTTCAACGAATATTTGTGACAAAAGAATGTACGCCAATGACTTCTGTTAAAGTTTTAATTTTTTTAAGTTAAACAAGTAAAAATACACGTTTTTAGGTCTTAAACACTTAACCAAGGAAAATATATAAAAATAAAAAATACTGTTTCTATATAACCTGGGGAATACATACCTCTATCAACCCCTAAAGCTGCAACCCCAGTCACTTAAAAATCCTAAATGGCAACACCCCTTATGTGGCACCTTTCTGGAAAGCTTATGAAAAATGCTTTCCGTTGGTCATAAAAAGTTGGGGTAAAATCAAATACTAGCCTTAACTTTTAGAAAAATCATACCTAATTAATAATTAAGAATACTAGAAAATGTAAAATTAAAACAACATAAAATTAATTAAAATGTAATAATAAATTAAATTATACTGCCTGTAGAGCTAACCCGCCCATAAAAAGTTCGGGTTAGTTTTGGTTACTTCTCTTTCTTAACCCTTAAACGACAACATAAACTTTTTCTTTTTTTTTTTTTTTTTTTTTTTTTTTATCTTTGGACAAACCACGAAGGCTAAAAGCCTAAATACTAACGTACCGTGGGTGTCTTAAGCGAGGTAAGAGGGAGTTTGTTGACACGGGACTTAAATACTTGAAGATTTGGGGGAAGGAAAGACCTCCGCGGGCAGCAGGTTCCACAATCTAGAAACTCTAGGGATAAAAGAACGAACAAAGTGAGAAGTTCGGGGCCTGTCCAGTTGGACCGTATAGGGATGCATATGCGCGGAACCACGAGTTTCTCTGTTGGGAACCGTGAGTGGAGGAACTTTTTCATACATAAACGACA
>JACEGR010011311.1:0-15341 GCA_014170235.1 Listronotus bonariensis | reverse complement strand
CCAATTTAGTGTGATATCAAGAATTTTGTGCAAAAAGAAAGCGGCCAATACATATAGTGAAACTAAGTATACTTTAAATTTCAACTTTTATGACGAATATCTCGAGATCGAAAAGTTTCCAAAAAATATGGTAATGGTCTAGAAAGTGTCCCCAACGCCGATTTTACCAAACTTGGAATTTTTGGGGTGCTTATCACGAATCTGAAATTTTTAGTCGGAAACGTTTTGTTTCCGAGATATTCATCATCAAAGCTATTGGCATTTGAACTCACCTCATTTTCACTATATTTCCCATTCTTTTTGCACACAATTCTTGATTTTAAGTTTAAGTGGTACACAATATTTAATTTTCACCTTTTAAAACCTCAGTTTTCTACGTGTTTTATACTTTTTTTCTATTAAATTGCATAGATTCGCTTTTAATCGTAGCAAATTATGGTGGAGGCGGTGAAGTAGTGTATGCACGGTTGAAGCGTTTTTAAAGGGACCCTTTGTAATTTATTTGATAAAAGGTGTAAAATACATAGAAAAACAAGGTTTTAAAGGTGAAAATCAAAGATGTTGGACCATTTTGGCTTTAAATCAAAAATTGTGTGCAAAAAGATAAATATCGTGAAAATGAGGTTAGTTCAAATGCCAACTTTGATAATGGATATCTCGGAAACGAAATGTTACCATAAAAAGGAAACTTTGACGTCAATAAATAAGGAAACTTGGTTCTTGTGTTTGGGCCGCGTCAAATTGGAAATCGTTTATCGACGTTTCGCCATCGAGACAACTTCAGGGATATATACTCTACGAGGTTGAAACACGGAATTTTATTTAATTTGGAATATAGTAATAATAAGTTAATAATTTTTTGATTTGTTAACTACAAAACTATTGGGCTAAAGGTAGGTACCCTTAATTTAAACCATTTTTTTGGTTTTAACGTAAAAGGGCAAACTATACTTTTGCGAATATATACAAAACTGTTAAAATTTGGAAAAAAACACCGTGTACACGCTTGTTTGAATCCTATAGAAATAACATTTTTATTAAAAAAAAATGCTTTTAATTGTTTTCATGAAGATAAAGCATTAAGTAGTCGCTACATGAAGTGTTAAAAAAGTAACTTTCTTTAACAGTTCGACGCTACTTTCACACGTTTGTTTTAATGCGTACTAAAATTTATTTTAATATGGTTTTATGCAATGTAACAGTGAACGCAACATCAATTAAACCAAAAATCAAGTTACTATAAATTTTGACATTAATTCTTCTAGTTCATATGTCAGATAATCTAAAAACCCAAATAAAACCCAAAAAAACAATAACTTATAATTTTATTTAAATAATTAATAGGTTAACAATATGTATTTTTTAAATAGATAAAAATATTTTAAAGCCTGGAATAATAAGATTCATGCACCACTCGACAAGGCCTTATGTCATTCACATTGGAACAACCTAAAACAAAAAGAAATATTTAAATAAAGGGTCTTTTAATAAGAGTGATAGTATTTTAAATAGAGATTTCTCGGTTTCTAATCCATATTTTTTAAATTTTTTGTGTTACTATATTTAGTATAGTGTGCAGTTTTATGATGCCGCATCTGACTCCTCTCATCGGTAGGAAGTGAAAAAAAAATTTACCAAAATGATAGCTTAGTTGTGGCCACTCAACGTTTATTCATTCAAAAATTGGGTTGCCATCATCGGTACTCTGCGCAGGTTATCCGCCGCACTGTGAAAAAGTTTGTGGATAAACTTTGACGTCAACTCTGTTTGACCTCCGGACAGTGCGGACGTGCGTAGAGGACTACAAAGTTCTCCCGGAGTGGCGGTTAGAGGTGCCGTACGAACGTTTTTACCTTCGGGGATCAAGGAAAAATTCACGCTAAATTGAAGGCATCTTTCGTCTGGATCTATGCGCTGTAAGTGAAGATTCCTATAAGCTGATGGTATCCTGTTTGGTGGTGAACACGAGGTATTTCTCAAATGGCGGGAAATAGATGGGCGTGCCATGGGAACTGTCAGTAGTAAAAGTGAAGGTTATACGTAACACCAGTAGCAGGTCTTGGTTTGACAGCCGACAATTTATGCATTGCATCGATTGTAGAATTATTATCGATTATCCAGATTTTCCGCCGACGAAGCCCTGGAAAGCATAGTCCGAAAGGGGAGAGTGGTGGATTGGACCCTGAAGGGACCAAAACCAAGAAAAAAATAGAGAGAGAGAGAGAGAGAGGGAGAGAACTTTGACGTCAAGTCAACTCCGTTTCAACTTTTCCACGGTGCTCGGAGTACCGAAGATGGCGACCCATTTCTTGAGTGAATGAGCTATCACTTTGGTTATATTTTTATATTACTTCCAACCGCTCCAGAGGAGTCAGAAGCTGCATCATAAAACTGCACACATACTTAATACAGTAATACCTTTGGTAATACCTAGAAATAATTAAAAAAAAACATGGATTAGAAATCGAGAAATCTTTATTTGAAATACTCATCAGGGCCGTTCTTGACGAGGGTGCAGCAGGTGCACAAATTTGGGGGCGGCATTTAGAAAAATAAAGGCCTTATTTGCGGCATTTCGGCAAAGAAAGCCTTTTAACACGCTTTTATTAACTTGGGTTGTAACTATCTATCTATCTATCTATGTAACGGAATCTTTGAGCCTAATTTTTACCAACTTCCAGCTATTCGATTTCTTTGAAACTTTGCACACGTATTAAGGACCCATGACAATGCAATAATCTGCAAACAGTATCCCGTTATCCTGGTTAGGATCGCCAGGATAAAAAAATCCTTTATATTATAAAAACAACACCTGTGTTTGTTTTTGGCAACATCCCAAACTTTTCTCAGGAACTTTAGCTACTCTTGACAAAATGGCGAAGGAATTTTTTAGTGAATAAACTGGAGCATTTTTACATACATACATACATACATATGCATATCGAACTAAAAATGAAAAATAAATAATAGTTTAAAAAACTAAAAAACACGCTTTTATATGCAACCGAACTAAAAATTAGAAAATAATTTTTCATTAAAAAAATATTGTCACTTCAGAGTAAAAAGCGTGGGGTGCATTTTACTATTTTTGCATAACTTTTCCCTCATAGATATTGGCAAATATAATTTAATACATTAAGCACCCCACGCTTTTTACTCTGAAGTGACAATATTTTTTAATGAAAAATTATTTTCTAATTTAGTTCGGTTGCATATAAAGCGTGTTTTTAGTTTTTAAACTATTATTTATTTTGTAAATTTTGAACCAGTGGGGTGGCGGTATTGAAGAAGTGGAAACCTTTTTGAAGACCTTTTTTTGCTCCTCTAAAATTTTCAGCGACCTAATATTTCCTTTTTGCAAGTAGTGGGTGGTCGGTATTGAAAAAGTGGGGATCTTTTTTAACCTGTGGAGGGCGGCATTACCTTTTTCTGCACGGGGTGACACAAAACCCAGGAACGGAACTGACTATCACTCTTATTGTAAGACCCTTTACAATAAAATTAAATAAAACTGCTTGTTTTTGTCATGTTTGTTTGATTTTTTTATAATTAATATATTAACAATTACAAAAAATATATTTTTAGGTACCTGAAATGGCCATTGCATATTCAAATTCAGTCTTTAAAATCGTCAAAATCTTTTTAACTCCTTCTTCGCCGCCACAAGCTAAACCCCATAAAGCTGGTCGGCCAATAAATACCATTTTAGCTCCTAAAGCTAAAGCCTTAAATATATCAGTTCCATCTGTGACTCCACCATCCATGTAGACCTCAAGTCGGTGGCCCACTGCTTTCGCTATTTCTGGTAAAGCCTCAATCTAAAAGGTATAAAATTAGGATAAAACTGAATAAAAAACTAAAAAGTTAATATTGTGCAGTGATAATAGTTTTATTTTTGGTGTAGCACAACAATAAATTCAAGAAAAATCGTTAAATAAGAAATATTTATCTTTAATATAACAGTAGAAAGATGAATCGCTGTCAAAGACCTTAGAAAACTCCTTCCCCATCTTCCAAGTTGCTATGCAATGTCTGTGCATGTCATCAAAGAAAAGAACAAAAAAATTCTTCACCTTTTTCATAACAGACCCAAAAAAGTCTTTAGTACCTTTATTAGCGAATACAAATATTTAATAACGAAACATTTCACATTTACATTTTTTTCGTCCGCAGGGCCCCCATTTTGTTGCGCGGGCCCCCATCTAATGCGGGGACCCTAGGCACTGGCCTACTCTGCCTAATGGATAATCCGGCCCTGCGTACCAGTCTGAATGGACTCACACACGAGAGGAAATCTGAGTTCACAAGCTGAGTTTCTAAAAGTCATATCAAAGGATATTATTTGTGAAGCGAATAAGCGAGAAAGAAAATCCATAGCTTAAAAGATTGCAATCAATAGAAAGTTCTTCTGACATTGTAAATAATTTTTTTTTAATAGTTATTTTTTTTATTGATTCATAATGAAAGAAAATGTAAAAAGAGGCTCACTGAAATGACGCTTTAGAGCTTCAAAATATGAACTCGGAATAGTCACTAACTTTCTGACAGGATACGGTCCTCTGACGTATCACCTCAAAAAGTAGAAAGACCGACAAAAAAAAAAGTTTGGGAATTGATAGGATCAACTAATGTAATGTATCTACAAGGGTCTTCCTAGGTCATAGTAGGAGAAGGGCTATTAAAGAATACAATACAATGGGTGATTTTATAATCCATCTCCGGATGACAGATATAATACAATTTTTTTTTTTATCTTTGGACAAACCACGAAGGCTAAAAGCCTAAATACTAACGTACCGTGGGTGTCTTAAGCGAGGTAAGAGGGAGTTTGTTGACACGGGACTTAAATACTTGAAGATTTGGGGGAAGGAAAGACCTCGGCGGGCAGCAGGTTCCACAACCTAGAAACTCTAGGGATAAAAGAATGAACTAAGTGGGAAGTTCGGGTCCTGTTCAGTTGGACCGTATAGAGATGAATACGCGCGGAACCACGAGTTCCAATATTAAATTAAGATCCTGCGAAAGACATATCTGCATCGCTCTGCGTTTGTTTTCCAAGTCTGGTTTAGTAATGGGTTTAGGAACCTGAAAACTGAAGTGAAGGGTACTATCGTTGGCGAAACTATGAATGGAATTAGTTGTGGACGAGAGAATACATGAATTGCTGAATTTAAATGTAGTCGTCTTAAAGAAGATAAGGTAAAGGGCGCTCAAAAATGCTTCAGCACCAGAAATCGTTTGTAAAAATACAGGATATGATTTTTGTAGATCAATGGTTAACCAAGAAAGATTGATTAGAAGCACCAGGGGTTTTTAGGCAGTGGCAGCAATTTTTTGACTGAGGTTGTGTTGTAGAGCACAGCGTGCACAATTTATGTCGCATTTGCCAACAAAAACACAATCAAATGCGAATTTATCATTAGGGAATGTCCCGCGTCCCGCCGATTTTAGAAATTGTCCCGATTTTTTGAAAAAGTTGTGGAGGGACTGGGTGTAAACAAAGAAAGAAGGGGTTTTTTCGCGGTGCTGAGAACCTAATTCTTTTTTGCTCTTCAAAAAATTTGTAGTTTTTGCTCTTCAAAAAAAAAAAAAAAAATTCTCGTTTGTCCCGCTTTCTATAATTGAAAATGTGGTCACTTTACAGTAGAGGCTCCTTAGAAGCTCAGGAAGATAATATAAAATACAAGGATTCATTTCAAATATAGGAATTGGATAGGAATCTTTAACCATTTTAACCATTAAAACGTATTTTTCCTAATAAATAACTGTGTATTTAACTTGTTTTAGTTATTAATTATTTAATTAAAATTTTTCGCGTCAACGATAGTACAGGGTGTCTCATTGTCGATGGTTTTACTGAGTATCTCGAAAACCATAAGGAATATCAAAAATCTGATATAGGCCCCTCGATTTTTTTTTTTTTTTTTTTTTTTTTGAGAAAAAAACTGTAGTAAAAACAGTTTATGACTATTGCGATCCATCTCGAAGCTACAGGGTGATGTTCAGGTTTTGTCAATTTTTAAAACTTTGTTTAACTCGTTTGATATTAAAGTTATGAAGAAACTTGATGTTAATTGTGTAGTTCTTTCCGTAGAATATTGTGGTCTAATTAGTTGCTTTCTATGTTTGGTAGTTTTTAAAAAAATTTCCCAACTTTTTTTCTTTTGGAACACCATATATATTTTATTTATATTTATTAAGCACTCTTGGGGCTTTCCAAAAATATATAGTAGTATGTATTTTTTATTTCGAATTTTACTGAAAATTGGCTTTTTCCATGTATTTACTTTTTTTTATAGAAGACCATGCCAGAAAATAACACAATATTATTTTTCAATAACATTTTTTTGTTTAACTACCGCAACTTGATATTTTATTAAAGGTTAACCTGTATATTTTATTATATTAACTTACTTAAGTTTAAAAACATATACAGAGTGTTACAAAATGATGTTAACAAAATTTAACAGCAAATTCTACTATTAAAATGACGAAAAAAGTTTATTTAAACATGGGTCCGCAAATTTCTTGTACTCAAGACACAGGGTAAAAAACTTTAAAAAATATATATATTTTTTAAATATCTTCAATACCCTTTACCCAATTTTGTATTAATTTGGCAATTTTATCTATGTCATTAAGGGGGTAATTTATTTAGAAAATCGTACGCCACTGATATTTTTTTTTCAGATCTTGTTTAGTTCAAGAGAAAAATTATAAAATTCACTTAATTGCATATTTATAGGCTATAAAAAACCATCTAACATGACACACCCTGTACAGACTTTGCAAGACTACGTACCGATGCTGGCCACCCATCTACTTGTCTAGCACCATGATTAGATACCAAGACTCCTGCAACTCCAACATCAGCAGCTAAAATTGCGTCTTCAGCTGTTAAAATACCCTTTAAAATAATTGGTAAAGTAGTAATAGATTTAAGCCATGCGATGTCTTCCCATGCTAACGAACTATCTAATAAATCACCCAAGTTGTTCAGGGCAGATCCTGTGTTTTTCCTTTTCCTTTAAATACTTCCGCATAACTGCCTTCAAAGTTCGCAAGTCTAAAATAAAACAAAGCTTTAGCAGCCACTAGGGTGGTTAAAACGTCGACTATTTTTAACAGACTTCCAAAAGAAGCAGGTTATCAATTCGTCCTGTATGTTTTTGTGTGTGTATATATAGTAAGAACATTTTAAAAGGGCAAATTCGGTACTCTTTGAAAATAATACAAAAAACCTAAAAAGGCCGCCTGCAATCGGACTATTTTACACAAAGGCGCCGATATCCTTTACAGCCAGGGCCGTGCCTGACGGGCGTTCATTGCGTGCACCGCACGCAGGCGGCCGAAATTAAGAGGCGGCCAAATCGTTACAAGTTGTTTACTGGGCAAAAATACAATCGGTTTGTTTTCATTAAGATACGAAGTAAAAACAGTTTCTCTAATCAAATCTATCTAAAAGAGTTTCTCAGAAATAAGAAATGTATAAAAACTGATTAGGTCGTTGTATGTAATGGGTGCGGCGGTTGCCCATCACGGGTGGACTCCGTCTCCGCTCTCGATATGAGAGGCCAGGGGTATGATAATGGATCAAATATGGCTGGAAAACATATTGGATTGCAGAAACGAATTTTGGACAATTATCCACGAGCTTTGTTTATGCCATGCAACGCGCATACATTAAATTTGGTCGTCAATGATGCAGCGAAAGTTTCTTTTTCAACTGTGGATTTTTTTAGTAATTTGTCAGCAATATACAATTACTTTTCCGGATCACCTTTTCGATGGCAAATTTTAAAAAAACATGTAAAATCGTTAACAGTAAAACAAGTTAGCGTAACCCGGTGGGAATCAAGGATTAAGGCGATTAGACCACTGTGTCATGAATTAGGTGAAATTTATGACAGCCTAATAGAACTAGCGGAAGAATGTTCAACACCAATAGGTCAACATGAAGCTAAATGTTTGGCAATGAAAATTAAATCGTACAAATTTATTTGTTCCACAGTAATATGGTACGAAATCTTAGAAAAAGTAAATATTATTAGTAAAATGATGCAGACCGTTTCTTGGAATCTTACTTCATGTGCTGAATCTATTAATAATATTTTAATTTTTTCCAAAGTATTAGAAATGATGAAAATTTCGAAAAGTATTTGAAAATTGCTGATGAATTATGTAAATCACTTGAAATACAACCGGAATTTCCTGTTGAAATTAATCTACGTCGACGCCATAAGCGAAAACAATTTGACTATGGAGGAGATGAGGATATTCAGTTAACTGCTAAAGAAAATTTCAAAATTAATTTTTTCTATGTAATATTGGATACAGCCATTTCATCTGTTACTACCCGATTTGAAACATTATCCAATTTCGAACAGTCTTTCGGATTTTTATATAAATTTGTTGAAATAGGAGAGGACGACATAAAAAAGTTGCTTCGACTTTCATAATAAATTCAAGGATGGCGAATCGTGCGACATAAACGGAGCAGAATTA
The DNA here is from genome assembly GCA_014170235.1 of Listronotus bonariensis. Lineage (NCBI taxonomy): Eukaryota > Metazoa > Arthropoda > Insecta > Coleoptera > Curculionidae > Listronotus > Listronotus bonariensis. The sequence continues at coordinate 6,836 of JACEGR010011311.1, read as the reverse complement.
TACGAAGAGTTAATTTCATTGAAAATAATTATAAAAGATAGGAAACAACCCGAAGAACTCCTAAAGTATTTGTACAAACACAATTTACAAAATTCATTTCCAAATGTATCTACAAGCTTAAAACTATTATTGACCATGCCTGTATCAGTTGCGTCTGGAGAACGTAGTTTTTCTAAATTGAAAATCATAAAAATTACCTACGTACTTCCATGACGCAAGAACGTATGAGCAATCTTTCAATTATCGCGATTGAAAGTGAAATTGCTGAATCTTTAAATATTCACGAAGCAATTGACGATTTTGTCAGTAAAAAATCCCGTAGGATTAACTTTTAATATGTACTTTATTTAATAATTGCTTCGTGAAGATTCAGCAATTTCACTTTCAATCGCGATAATTGAAAGATTGAAAGATTTCCCTAATTAACCAGTAACCTAACCGAAATAATTTTATGAAACCGGTTAATTAACCAAAAACCTTTACTATTTTCAATATCAATAAATAATACGTAAGATTTGATTTTTTAAAATCAAATAATTTTAAATTGTCACTGAGCGACACCTAGGATTTTAAATTATCGTATTCCTATGTTCTTTATGTTTGATAATTTTGTCTGTGATTATAATACCAATACCATAATTACTTTTTTCATGTTATTATTAAAGTAAGTAAATTAATTCTATTTTGTATACCTCCCAAGTTGCAAGTCAGCCCAGATCTGCCATTGGCCACTGAGCTTTGTTATCCTAATATGTTAGTATAGATTTAAGGGTTATTCCTTGTTCTTTATGTTTGATAATTTTGTCTGTGATTATAAAACCAATACCATAATTTTTTCATGTTATTATTTTTGTTTAAATTTTAAATAAAAAAATGTTTATTTTGTGCATTTTTTTCTTAAATTTCATCCAAACATATAAATCTCATAAAACCGGTTTTTAGCCGGTTTTTCTTTTAGAAACCGGTTTTGGGAACAAAACCAATATTTTTTCGTTCTCGATTTCGGTTAACCAAAAACTGATTTTTTCCCGGTTTGATGCCCTGTGTATAATAATAAACATTAAAAATTAAAGTAGTTTTTTTAATGTTATCTTGGGGGCGGCCATACAGACTGGCACGCAGGCGGCCATATACCCAGGCACGGCCCTGTTTACAGCGACGGGCTGCGGGCCGATACACTATGGGACAGAAATCCATTATTTTGGCCAAAAGCAACTTTGAAATTTTAATGGCTCATGCTGTGTATTTCAAAGTAGATACTCCAAACTACATGTATGCAAAATTATAAAAGGATATGACGACTTTTATAGGGGTAATAAGAAACTTGAAAATGTATTTTAAGTAAACATAAATACTATTAGCCTTGTTTACTAAAAAAGTTAAATAGTTTAAATAATAAGAGCTATTGTTGTGTTTCCAATGCAGTCTTACGAAGTCTCGCTCCTTTTGTCAAAGATTTTTTTACCTTTGTCTTTATCAGTTTTTGTACTTACAATTGCCTTCCTACTTTTTGCTACTTCTGAGTGTAAGAACAGATACAAGATTTTTTTAATTTACAAGGTTTTCCATTTTAAAATTTAATATGTTTTGTCTTACACTGTATATCCTAAAAGATAAAAGCATTCTGATGAAAGATATGGATTCCACAGAATCTACCCAACAAAGCAGTGTTTTTATTTATTTTAAACGTTAAAAAATAAAAAAAGTTGAAAAGATGTATCTTTATTACGCTTCTAAGAATATTTTAAAATTATTTTTAAGATTTGGATGGTCATATTTCCGAAACTAATTGAGATAGACACATCAAATGTAGAATTTTTTAAAGCATTTTAAGCATTAAAAAATACTCAGTCAGGATCGCAAGAAAGAAGGGTACTAGACCTATTGCTTTCTCTCTGCCGTACCTTGTTCGTGCGACAAAGCTGAACTAGCGCCATCTATCGGTGTAACAAATATTACATCCTTTAACAAAATTTACTTTTTTACCGAACTGAAAGGGAGACTACAGTAAAAAGCACAGGAACGTATAATTTAATTGATTGACATTGTGGGGAAGGTTAGGGTTAGTTAAATTTTTTAAATTTGTTTTATTAAGATATAAAAAAGATTTAAAAACCAAAACTAACCATGACCCTCCAATGTGGCAGTTTTGCATGACCGTCTGTAACGTTTTAAACCAATCAAATTACACGTCATTGTGCTTTTTAATGTAGTCCTTGAAAGAGATACAGGTAGTGTTTTTTAGTGTATGATTAGTAATTTAATAGTAATAATAATGAATTAGAAAGCAAAAATAAAACTAAAAAGCGAAATATAAACACTTTTTAAAAAAGATATACGGACTTCAAAAAATAAATAAATAAATAAATAAAACTCACTAAAAAGTTTTAAAATAAAATGAAGTCGGGAATATATGCGCTAAACTACTAAATATGTTTTTATTATTACTTTTTAGGTAATTTTCTAGAAACCTGCGGCAACTCCGATTTTGACGAAATTTGGTATACGGGGTTTTGGGGCGCTGATCACGAATCTGAAAGAATTATTTGGCGGAAACGTTTCGTTCTTGAGATATTCATCATCAGACTTGAAATATAAACTAATCCTATTTTTACAATATTCCCCCTTCTTTTTGCACACAATTCTTGATTTAAAGCTAAAGTGGCACACAATATTTGATTTTCACCTTTTAAAACACCGTTTTATTACGTATTTTACATTATTTTTGAATTAAATTGCATAGCTATACTTTGAATCATTTCAATCCCAGTGTGCCATGAAGCCCAATGTGTATGTATGGTTGCCGCATTATCAAAGAAAAGCCACGCATTTTAATGGAAAAAACGTAGAAAAACGGGGTTTTAAAAGGTGAAAATCAAATATTTTGTGACACTTTAGCTTTAAATCAAGAATTGTGTGCAAAAAGAAGAGGGAATATAGTGAAAATAAGCTTAGTTTAAATTTGAACTTTGATGATGAATATCTCGAGAACGAAACGTTTCCGCCTTTCAGATTCGTGATCAGCGCCCCAAAAACCCCCGTATACCAAATTTCGTTAAAATCGGAGTTGCCGCAGGTTTCTAGAAAATTACCCTTTTTTAATTTATTATTTTAAACTAATTTATTAACAAAACTTTATTGAGTTTAATTTATTTTTTTAAGGTCGGTTTAATCTTTTTTTTTTAAGTGTTTATTATTTGGAGTTCAGACACTGGAAAATTGGTTCCTATGCACCTCCAGAGAATTCTTGGCAATGTTGAACTTTTAATTTTATTAGAAAGATTTATTTCATTACAGTTGTGCATATTTTTCTCAGTTCCATACAAAAAAACAACTCACCTCACCGTTCGTAAATCAAACAACAAAACTCTAAAAGAGTTTTTGTGGAAAATTGAACGCTCTACAAAAAAGGTCTTAGCCGGGACATAAACCCAAAATCGTATATTTTTGTTATGGATGGTGGAGGGGAGGATAACCATCTTTTATAGCGGACAAGTTGAAAAAGTGGCCATCAGAATGTAGCAAGTTGGGATGGCGCCACAGTAGCCAGTGGAGGGATTTTGGTATTTCTTTCCTTTTTATTTTGTATCTATCTGTCCTTTTTCATTTTGTATCTCACTCTAATAATTCATGGTCATCCTCCAGCATCCATAATTTTTGTAAATATGGTAAATATTTTCAACATTTTTGATCTAGATACCCATTTTTATCAGCTGACCGAACTGCTTGTGCTCCTTAATTTGAATCGCCTATGACGCTTATGACATAAAATATGGTTGTTACGGTTTTGTTACTTTTTATATTTTCTACCAAAGATAGAGAATAGTTGGGGAGTCATGGTTAGTTCCATAATACTTACTTTAGATGAGCAGGTAGCTTAAACTTATTTCTAATATCCGCAAGCCTCAAACCAAACATTGGTGTGTCTACTGTGAGTACAAGGGCTTTAAATCCCGCATTTTCTGCTCGTTTGACTAAACTTTTGGTAATTTCTCTAAAACATTTAAAAAAAATAAGGATACAAACATACACACACACATAGTAAAAATATGATTGGTAATTTTCTAGAAACCTGCGGCAACTCCGATTTTAACGAAATTTGGTATACGGGGGTTTTGAGGCGCTGATCACGAATCTGAAAGAATTTTTGGCGGAAACGTTTCGTTCTTGAGATATCCATCATCAGACTTGAAATTTAAACTAATACTATTTTTACAATATTCCCCTTCTTTTTGCACACAATTTTTGATTTAAAGCTAAAGTTGCACACAATATTTGATTTTTACATTTTATTATTTTTGCATTAAATTGCATAGCTATACTTTGAATCATTTCAATCCCAGTATGCCATGAAGTCCTATGTGTATGTATGGTTGTCGCATTATCAAAGAAAAGCCACGCAATTTAATGCAAAAATAATGTAAAAACGTAGAAAAACGGGGTTTTAACTGGTGAATATCAAATATTTTGTGACACTTTAGCTTTAAATCAAGAATTGTGTGCAAAAAGAAGGAGGAATATAGTGAAAATAAGCTTAGTTCAAATTTGAACTTTGATGATGAATATCTCGAGAACGAAACGTTTCCGCCAAAAATTCTTTTAGATTCGTGATCAGCGCCCCAAAAATCCCGTATACCAAATTTCCTTAAAATCGGAGTTGCCGCAGGTTTCTAGAAAATTACAATATGATTTTTTTTGAGTAATATTGCAGTGACGCAACAAGCCTCTGGTTTTGGGGGGCTTAAGCCCCTGTTTATAGAGAATATTTTCCAAAAACACTGATTTACTTTAAATGATTATTAATTGGGGGGGCTATTCGCTGTCTCGGGGGCTAAACCCCCTAATTGCGCCTATGAGTAATTGAAATCAATACTTAATTTTTAGTGCGGGTTGCCATACTTACACTCACCTATCATTATAAATATAAAGTTGAAACCACTTGATAGCCCTTGGTGCTGCTCTAGCTACTTCTTCTATACTACTTGTGCTAATAGTACTTAACGTATATATTGTTCCCATTGCCTCGGCAGCTACAATAAAATATTTTTTTAACTATGTTTGTGGTATCATTTTGATGGTGTAGTACACAAATCTTTTAAGTACATTTTTCAGAAAAAATGAGTTGTATACACTAGCATACAGGGAGAGCCAAAATTCGATTAAAATTTAAAAATGGTTTTTATCGAAACGCTCGGAAATGTCAATTTTTGATGTTAGGGGAAACATTTTTTGCTACTTTTACCTCCTGTACTGCAACCGTCTAGCAGGGGCAGCCCCAAAATTTTAAATGGAAAGAGGGGTTGGCTGATACATTATTTTAAATATTTCTTGACCCTGATTACAACTGCCAAGTTTAGAGTCTCTGAAATGATTTCCTCTGATAATATGCCAGCTTGTTAAAATTTTGATTTTTATTTTTTAATGTATAATATGAAATTATCTGTAACAGCAAGCTTGTTTAAACTCAAAAGATATAATAAGAGGTTAAACGATCTTCATAATTACATATCAATTAATCTTTCTGACAAAGGTGAAATTCACCCCCAAATTTTAGGGGTGAGTCACACCCTGGATTAATATCTTTTTTGAAAATCGTTTAACCCTTTCATATCCCCTTAGTTTAAATTAGCTGGCTCTTACAGGTAATTTAATATTATACTTTAATAAAATTAAAAAGTTTTGACAAGCTGTCATATCAAAGGAAATAACAGCAGAGACTTCAAACTCGGCAGTTATAATCAGGGTCAAGAGACCTTCAAGATAAGGTATCATTCGACCCCTCTTTCCATTTAGGATTTTAGGGGTGAGTCTCACCCCTACTAGAGGGTTGCAGTTCAGTGGGTAAAAGTGACAAAAAAATTTCCCTCTAAAATCAAAAATTGACGTGTCCGAGCGTTTCTCTGGAAAATCATTCGTTCAATTTTAATCGAATTTATTCCAGACTTCTGGTCTTCACTGTATAATTATTATACAGGGTGTTTCATAGCTTATTCGACAAAATTTAAGGGATAATTCTACAATAAAAAATATGAAAAAACTTTATATTAAATATGTCCTAAACGTCTTAGTTATTAAACTACAGGAGGATAAAAATTTTAAAAAAATTGTGTTTCTTTATAATAACTTTTATACCAATTTAGATATTTAAAAAAAAGAGGACGCCTCCTATGCACCAAAAGACAGTTTTTGGCATACAAATTTTTTTAATTTTTACCAGTGTCGTTCATGAGGGGCTTAAGGTAATTTTTTTAAAGAAAAAAATAGTACGCCACTGCATTTTTCTAAAATAAAAATATTTTTTTAAATATAATTAATTAATACCGGTCTTATTTAATTAGTGCTTGTGACCTAAAACCGACATAAATAAAGCCAGGCACTATACTGATTAAGGGAGTCCTTATCCTACTTTGCATTTGCGCAAGTTCAGATGTCAAAATAAGGCCGGTATTATATTAGTGCCTGGCCTTATTTCATTGTACAATAATTCTCTAATATCAAATTCTACAGTAAAAATTACCTACGATATTTATTCGTTAATTAGATAGGGATTTGACCATGCCGAGAAATGGGTTTTATTTATTTACGCGAAAACCGTGCGTGAAATGAAAAAAGTCAAGAGATCAAATTTGTGTCAAGCTAAATGACAATTATTAAAAAATATTTTTATTTTATAAAAATGCAGTGGCGTACCATTTTTTTCTTAAAAATATTTACCTTAAACCCCTCATCCACGACACTGATAAAAACAAATTTTTCCTTGTATGCCAAAAATTGCCTTTTGGTGCATAGGAGGCGTCTCTCAATTTTTGTTAAATATGAAATTGCTATAAAAGATA